>PVJX010003695.1:0-57275 GCA_004027295.1 Dolichotis patagonum
TGTAAACTTTGTAGTCTGAAGACCTGAATCCTGATGTCAGAGACTTCAGGCTGTCTATTGGTCAACAGCAGGAGTGATACAAATTAGTGTTACACAAAATAACATGGGTACTGTGTGTCTGGCAATGATCTACAGGCTTTAAATCACAAAACAACCCTGGGTGAGAAGATATTATTATTATCATCCCCAGGTTCCTGATAAAGAACAAATAAAGATTAAAGTACAGCAGGTAAGTGGGGAGTTCAAATCTATGGGGCTGGCACTGCTCTTAACCGCCCACCTTTCAAGTGAATGTTTACAAAAAAGCCTCTCTCCATCAACTGCAGGGACTTGACCCAGTGATAGCTGTCATTTTATGCAAGTATGAGGAGTTTTTAAGGGAAGGAGGTGAGCGTGGTGACACATGCCTGTAATCCCAGCATTTGGGAGGCTGAGGCAGGAAGATTGCTGTGAGTTGGAGGTCAGCCTGGGCTATATAGCAAGACCCTGTCACACAACAAAACACAAATCGAGTGAAGAGGAAGTAAGAGAAAAGCCACAAGGTTTCAAAGCATTGAGCAACTCCTTTCCACTAGAGATTTTGGGAGAGGAAGGGTAGAAGCAGGGCAGAAGTATTTCTAGGTAAAAAGCTAGAGAGTAGTAAAAGGAGAAAGATTTATACAATCTGAAGAGAAACAAGATTTTAGAAAGCCAGAAAATTATACTGATGTCAGGTTGCAGGTTGAATTATAAGCACTTGGGAGTTTGGACTTCCTCTGTAAGTTATGGAAAACGTGAAATATCTTTGAGCTGGGGAGTGATCAGCCACATCTGTGATTTAGAAAGACGAGAGGTGGCAGTGGGGATGGTGGATTCAGGTGGAGTGAGACCAAGGCAGGGTCAGGGTTGGAGGCCAACTTGGGTTTTCTGTGTTTTGGTTTTGGTTTTGCAGGGCTGGGGATGAAACCCAAGACCTCCTGTACGCTGGGCAGCGGCTTCACGCCGCCAGGCCCCAGGACAGGGACTCTAGTGAAGGCCAAGAGCGGAGGCTGGACTTGGGGTGAGGTCTGTACCTGGAAGATGGTTGTTGGGTCGGAGGTCCAGGCCAGCTTGCAGAGGGGCCTCATCCGAGGGCAGGCTGACCAGGTGAGTGAGGACAGCGCCATGCTGGTTGTCTGAGTAGATGCCGCCCGGTACGAAGTTGAAGCTGCAGTTGTTTCCATCAGTCGTGAGAGCCACACTGTAATTACAAGTGCATGTGGCCTTCTGCTTTCTGCCCACTGGCTGGAGTGATCATGGGGACCTTGTGGCTATTAGGTGACCCTCAAGTTATGGAGTGGGGCAGTGTGCAGTGATGGCAAAGACCTCAATTTCCAAAAGAATGGTAACAGTTTCACTGATGGCCAGAAACCATTGAGAGTCACTGTGTCCTGAACAGTGTAAAGAGCCAAGGATGGTGGAACTGACCTCAGTTAGCTGGGAGGTCAGAATGGGGACACTTGGAAAAGTAAATAGGGGCTCTAAAAGAAGAAGGAGAGGGAGAAGGAGGAAGAGGAGAAGGAGAAGGAGAAAGAAGAGGAGGAGGAAGAGGAAGAGAAGGAGGTAGAGAAGGAGGGGGAAGAGGAGGGGGAGGAGGAGGAGGAGGAGGAGGAGGAGGAGGAGGAGGAGAAGAAGAAGAAGAAGAAGAAGAAGAAGAAGAAGAAGAAGAAGAAGAAGAAGAAGAAGAAGTTTAGAGTGTAGATTTGGAGATTTGGGAGTGCCCAGTGATCTGGGCTCTGGCGAGGACACGATATGGGCCGGTCACAGCAGGAGCACAGTGATCACATCTAACAGCAACAGAGAGGAGAGACTGGGGTCCCACAATATCTTTAAGGGCAAAGCCCCCACGACCGAAGGACCCCTCCCTACATTCTATCCCCTACATGTCCTACTACCCCCAACAGTGCCGCAGGCTGGGCATCAGCCCTTTAACACACAGGCCTTTGGGGACATTCAGCGTCCAAAACACAGCAGGAACCCACCACCAGTTCCCCACGATGCTGGGGCAGGCAGCTTCTCCTCTCCTTGTGCCTCAGTTTCCCAAGCAATTGTAAACAGCTTCCGTAAACTACCAAAGCAGAGAGGAGGGGAGGCTGTAGGCGTCTCAGGGAAACTCAGTATTCCTAGACCTGTGCTGTGCAAAGGGACAAGAATGAGAGGCACCTGTGTCAGGATAGAAATTATAGTAGCTCATTAGAAAAAGAAAGGTGAAAAGACTATCATTCCAACATGCAGCCAAGAGAAAACAATCATTTCGGAGATACTTTATGTATTTCTTTTGTGCTAGGCTTCAAACTCCAGGGCATATTTTACACCTGCATCTCCGCTTGCAGCAGCGACATGGGGAGAGTTCGGCCACGACCTGTGGACCCAGGCAGCAGGCTGGACTCCCAGCGGGGGGCAGCCAGGTGAGGCTGAGGCAGCTGGTGACCGACCAAAGCTCTCTAGCTGCCGGCCAGGGGCTGGAGAGGGGTGAGCCCAAATCTGGCCCTCCGAAGCCCTCCACTCTGCCTAGGCAACTTTCTGAAAACTTTTTGAAAGGACTAAAACGGCCAAAGTGCTTGTGAATGTCTAGATTTGCGGTTCCGGGCGCGGGCGCCTACCGCTTCGCACTCTGAGCATCTTTTCAGCTCTGGACCGAGCGGCCTGGCCAGTTCTGCCTCCCGCAGCCTCTTTTTCACCCGAAGCTGTTTATAAGCGGAGGAACTGGGGCGAACTGTCAGAGCCACCCGCCCCACACCACCAGCTGCTCTCGGCGCCCTGCAGAGCTGGGCCCCCCAGGGACTCTGTCTGCAGGCCAGCGGGCACCTGCAGCTCGGACTCGGGCGGATGCCCGCCGCCTGCGACGGACCGGAGTCCCCCCAATGTTCTCTGCCCACTCTAGTGCACACCAAACCCGTAAGACCATTCCTCTGGAGCATCAGAAAAGAGCTGCGTTTTTGGGCTATTTCTGAGAACTCCAGGGCTTGGAACGAGGGCAGAGGAGCAAGAAAGGAGGACGACAGAGCCCAGATAGGAAAAAAGGGGATTTGGCGGGGGCGGGGCGGGGCGGGGGCACCAGCTCCAAGCTCAGCGCAGAGCAGGAGCCAGCAAGGGGGAGGCTGCGGCAGCCCCTCGCAGTGTGAGCTCGGGTTCCTCCTTCCTTTCCTTTCCCTTTCCTTCCCTTCCCTCCCCTTCCCTTCTCTTCTCTTCTCTTCCCCTCCCTTCCCCTTGCCTGCCTGCCTGCCTTCCTTCCTTCATTTTATTTAAATCACCTTTATTGTATTGCTACATTTCAGATACATGTAGTGAAAATATTCATCATAGGGAATTTGTGCCTGTACATGATCTATCTTGCTTCTTTTTTTCCAATCGCTTCCCCTCCCTTCAACCCCTCATCCCCTCTATATTTACAAAGCTTTATTCCATTTTTTCTTCTATTCTCTTTTTTTTCTTGTCCTTTCCTTCCTCCTCAACTCCCCTTTTCTCTTTCTCATTTGAACCTTTTCTTCCTATTTCCAAATATCTATTATACTTTTGGTCTTTACATCCATTTCAGGGTTCTCACACCAGAGAATCCATGCGATATTTGAGCATGTGTGTCTGATTTGTTTCACTTAAGAGTAGGGTCTTAAGGTGCATCCATTTAGCTGGAAATCTCTCAGCCTTATTCTTAAGGCAAAATACTACATACATATATCCCCACATCTTCTTTATCCATGCTTTGTTTGATGGGTATTTGAGCTGTTTCCAAGATTAGCTATTACAAACTGCCTCTATAAATATGCATGCGTGAATATTGCAATGGTATGATACTTTAAATTTTTTCAGGAAGATACCAAGAAGGGGAATAACTAATTTCCACAGCAGTTGCACCAGTCTACACTCCCACCAACAGTGGAGAAGGATTCCTTTTTCTCCACAGCACCACCAGCATTTGTTATTGGTTGATTTCTTGTTGATAGCCATTCTTTCTAGGGTGAGACGGAATCTCAGTGTTGTTTTAATTTGCATCTCACAAATGACCAATGATGCTGAACATTTTTCATATATTTATCTTCCATTTGTATTTCTTTGTCCAAGAAGTATGTATTCATTTCCAAGGCTCATTTTTGGACTGAATCTTTAAATCTCAAGTGGAAGGTCTGATTTTTTGAGTTCTTTATATATTCTACAAATTAGTTCTTTGTCTGAGGAATGGCTGGAAAAAATTCTTTCCCACACTCTTCACCCTGTTGTTGGTTTCTCTTGCTGTGCAAATGCTTTTCAAGAAGATGAGATCCCAGTTGTTGATTCTTTGTGATAGTTCCTGTGTATTGGGATTTTGTTCATAAAGTCTTTGTGTATACCAGTGTCTTCAAGAGTTCTACCTGTTCTGTCTTCCAGCAGATTTAGTGTTTCTGTATTAATATTTACATCTTTGATGCATTTTAATTTTAGTTCAGTACATCTTGCTTATATGTCTTCTCATTTTCCATTTTTCAAAGTTTAATTCCTGGGTTGATGCTTGTAAATTGCTTATGGAGCTTTTACTTACATTGCTTTCATTGGTAGTATTTAGAACCCTTAGAAAATGACATTTTCTTGGAGATCTTTCAGGTGGAGCTGTCTTTTAGGTTTTGAATCTGTTGCAAGATCCTATCTCTTCAATTTATTGGGAATGAGAAGTTGCTGCCTATTTGGCCCAGCCCCTCGTTCTTTGGCACGGCCTGTTGTTTATGAACCTTAGACAATCTCGGTCTTGGCACACCAGGAAGAACAACTGATTAGAACAATCATGTCACTTTAGGTAAAGTAGTACAATAGACAATAACAATAGGACCAAACACAGACTAGAAAATGACAAACGTGGTAACTATTATCTTGCCAGCTTTAATTATGTGAACTAGATTTGTGGTTATATACCAAAATCTAAAACAAAGCAGAAAATTGTATACAGTAAATGAGCCCTCAGTATGGTGATTTTACCCTCAGCAGAGAAAATTTAAAAGGAACTAAGGGGAAATATGGAAAAATAGAAGAAGAAGAAAAAGAAGAAGAAGAAGAAGAAGAAGAAGAAGAAGAAGAAGAAGAAGAAGAAGAGGAGGAGATTAGAAGCAAGACTGGAGGACAAAGGAAGGTTCCACAAACTTTGGGAAACGTGAAAAAGACAGGAGGGAAGAGAGAGAAGGAAGACATAAAAATAGCACCAAAACAGAACAACAGAAAAACTAGAAATCATGTTTACACTCATTAAAAATAAGAACAATCAAGAAAAAAAGAAACCAAGATAAAAACAAGAAAAGAAAAAAGCAGAAAATAAGAAGAATAAATGTCCACTTCAAAGTGTGTCTCTGCTGTCACTGGGAGACAAAGTGTACAAAAAATCTAGATCTGTGTTGATTAATTTCAGCAAGCCAACTGTAGATTTACAGCAGGGAGGTGGATAATCTCAGCAAAGCGTCACCTTTAATTCCACTAAAGTTTAGGTTGGCTTGTGACTGTTTACCTGGGGTGTGACTTGTTCAGCCTGTAATACTCCATGTGCCTGCTGCAACCTTGAACTTAGCTCCCTGACCTCCTGGTGACTTGAACTTGGCAGCTCTATCCTATGAACCACTGGATGGAGCCAGCCCGCAGTTGCTCTGAGTTGAAGCACAGTTGGCCCCTCTCCAAGGTGGCTACTGGCCAACCAGCCTCTCCTGGGGCACAACTGCACCTGAACAACTCAGCAGCCATTACAGACTGTGTGTGTCCAATCCTCCATTCCACTGGCACATTTCCCCGTGGAGGCCTCTGAGGTCACCAGCAGTCACTGTACCTCTACAGATCGGGGTCATGTCGCCCACTTAGTGAGTCTGATCTCAGGAAGAAAGCACTATCTGACACCTTCTTCTTTGTTGAAGTCTCTCTCTTTCTTGCTTCAGATCCTTCCTGGTTCTCAGAGACCCACTTCCCTCCTTCCTTTCTTCCTCACATTGCTATATTTCAGCATCTGGACACTAAATCTTGGGGAGACTCTTTCTCTGCTGCTCAGTACTCTGCCATCTTCCCAAGTCTCAAGGCTGCATCTTTCACTGAGACCCAGAGCAGGAAAAGTTCTCTGCAACAGGTTGGGGGTGTAAAAGAGTAGCTAGGTCTTAGGCTTTCTGATCCAGAAGGCACCGTAGAAGCACAGCTACCTGGAGAAGGAAAAGGCACCACTTGGAGTTTCCCCCCAGTCGAAGAACAGCACTATAGGTGGGCATGGTCTTAAAACCTCAGATTTCTTTACTGCCAGAAAGAAAAGAGAAAATCAACACCTTGCACCCTGGAAGTTCACCTAGGAGTCTGAAATTAAGGAGTTCTTTCAAATCTGGACATGGCATATTGAGGAGCAATAATACCTAACTGGCTAAATACTGGAAATAAAATATCTTAGTTGAAGTCAATACTTGTGGGAGAGCTTGCTGTTAGCAAATCAAGCCTAGTGCTTTGCTTTGTGAAAGTCTAGTTTCATTAATTTCAAGAGCGTACCATTGGGGCTGCTTTTCTAACATAAACTCTGTCTTGATGACATAACAGTTCTGAAGTCTGAAATATGAAAGACAGCTCACTCAGAATGATGCCATAACCTAGCACCAATGGACTACAGAGGAGCACAGGTGGTCATAGTTGTATATGATATCACAAATGAATCTTTTGCAAGTGTGACAAACTGTTTAAAGAACTTCAGAAGTAAGCAAGTTCTAATCTGTAGTATCTTTATCATGATACAAGACTGATCTAGCAAATAAAGGAGCTGTAGATTCCCAGGAAGTGCAGTCCTATGCAGATGACACCAGTTTAATATTATTGGAAACATCAGCTAAAATATCAATGAATGTAAATGAAATATTCATTGCAATAGCTAAAAAGTGGCCAACGAATGAACCGCGGAATCCAAGAGCAAATTCTGCTAGAGGAAATGGAGCAGACCTTACCAAACCTACACAACTAACCAGGAGTCAGTGTTGTAGTAACTATAGCTCCAATTTGAACTAGCTGGAATATTCTGCTTCATAAATGCTAATGTCAGTGGAATTGGGAACATTTAACCAGCCCACGATGACTTCCAAAACCAATAGAGTTATGACAAACTCAAAGTCAAATTTCTCAGACTCAGAGTCAAATTTCTAATACAGAATTATTTTAAGTGTTTTGAACCTAATTTTTAATACCATGCATGTGTCCCTCTGACTAATGTTTCAACAGTAGAAGGGGCAAATGAGGTCTGTGTGTACTTGTTTCACTGGGCAGTTAAAGGAATCATTTCTCATCATAGAGATAAAGATAAACTCCTATCTGTACCCACAGTTAACCATCCAGTTCCTCCAAACAGGAACAGTAGTCATCTGTGAAAAAATTAGAAATTATTAGTTTGGGCTTTCTGAAAAACACAGATTACAGAGATATATATGCTGCACTGCAGTATTTAGGTAAACTTTCTTCTGTGATCTAAGATATACAGGCTATCTTCTAATAAGTTAACCATAAGAAAACAGTCCCACATCTCCAGGAACAAAAGGAATATTAGTAGTGTCTAAGTTATAGCCAGTCTTATTATTTTTCTAAACGGGGTAAAGAAGTCAAATGTAACCACACCTTGCTTGGGAATATGAAAACTAATAAATGCATTTTAATGAACAGTGCTCCCTTCATGTGAGCTTTTCAACAAAAATGAAGCAAACCAGGTATCTTTTAATCACGTTGGCCATTTCATAGGTCTTGTTTCAGGGCAGGGAAGAGGTTTTTGTTCCCTTTGGACATAATACAATTGGTGCACTGCAATTATGTACATTCAAACTTGATTGGCTTAAATTTTATCTTCAATTGAAAATATAGGTGTGACCAAAAATCATAGTGAATGACTAAAATTAATTTTGATGTAATTCAAAATATCCCCTCTTCCGTCAAACATACTTGTCCTATCATTCTTGCCACATTTTATTACAACATTCTTTGTGGAAGTCATGCACTTTGACAATTGAGATGTCCATCCGTAGAGAATTTTTTTTTTTTTGAACAGGGTCATGCTATGCAGTTCAAGCTAGCCTTGAACTCACTTTGTAGCCTAGGCTGGTCTCAAATTTGCAATAATCCTCCTGCCTCAGTTTCCCGAGTGCTGGGATTACAGGGGTGAGCTACTACGCCTGGCCATTCTTGCCACTTTCTGAAACAGTTCTGCAAGTCTTCTTTTGTGAGTGTCTTTGGTTGTGCTGTCGTCACAATGTCCTTAATGGATTCAAAATGTTTACTTTTTGTGGTCACTTTGACTTTGGGGAAGAGCCAGAAGTCAGGCGGTGCCAAGTTCAGTGAATAAGGTGGATGAGGACGCACTGTAACATTTTTATTGGCAGAAATTGCCACAAATAGTTGAAGAATGAGAGCAATCAAAAAATACAATGAATATTTGAATTTAAGAGTATTTTGACAGTAAAAAGGCACATAGCCATTAATCCCCATTGAAATACTCAAAATACTTCCCCAACTTCTGACACACATTAAAAATAAAATCAGCCTTGGAAATGTATTATTGTGACACATTTTTTAAAAAAATTTAAATATTCCCCATGTGCTTTGATCACCCCTTGTATTTACAAATCATATATTTGATAAGAATCTAATATCTACAATGGATAAAGAACTATAATGCAACAAAAAATAAATAACCCATCAAAAATGGGCAAACGATCTAAAGAGAAGTTTCTCCAAAGGTGATATACAAATGACCAACAGATACATGAAAAGATACGCAGCATTATTAATCAGAAATGCAGATAACACCACAGGTGATGCCATCTCATACCTGTTAAGATAGTACTGTGGTTTGGATAGGGTTTCGTGTATACCATGGCTATATATCAAAATTTAATTTCCACTTTTAAGGTGTTTGTTTGTTTGTTAGTTTTTTGAGACAGGGTCTCACTGTGTTTTTCAGGCTGACTTTGAACTAAGTATGAGCCCAAACTGGCCTTGAACTCTCAGTGGTCCTCCCACCTCAGCCTCCCAAGTGCTGGGATTACAGGAGCACCACCATGTCCAGTTTGAAGGGTTTTAGTTGTAGTTGTTTTGTTTTTTTTGAGACAGAATCTTGCTATGTAGGCCAGGCTGACCTTGAACTCACAGCATTTTTCCTGCCTCAGCCTTTTGAATGCTGTAATTGCAGACATGTGCCACCATGCCTGGCTCCCATTTTGAGTTATTGAGAGTAGAGACTTACCATGACCGTGGTGTTTTGCTGGTGCGGTGAGGAACACCCCACACTGTAATCCCAACGCTCTAGGAGGTGGAGCCTGGCCTGGTCAACTGAGGTTTAGCAAGAATTTGGTTCAAAGTAAAAAAGGCTGGGACAGCTCAGTGAGAAGACTTTGAGTTCAGTCCCCAGTACAAATAAATAAATAAATAAAAGGACTGTGGTGTTTAGAGGTGGAACCTCTGGGAGGTGACTAGGATTAGATAAAGTCTTTAGGGTGCTGCCTCCCTAATTGAATCCTGAAAGCTTTATAAAAAGAGGGCAAGCCAGGCGTGGTGGTGCATGCCTGTAATCTCAGCACTCGGGAGGCTGAGGCTGAGGATCATTGTGACTTCAAGACCAGCCTGGGCTACAAAGTGAGTGCAAGGCCAGTGTATACTACATATTGAGACTCTGTCTCAGAAAGAAAGAAAAAAAGAGAGGATGAGAAGCCACATACACACATTACACGCCCATATGCACGCCTCCTATCTCTTGCTGTGTGACACTCCATGCTGCCTTGGGACCCTGCGGACTGAGGTTCCCAGACCTTGCATCTCCAGAACTGTGAGCCAAACTGAAGCACTTTCCTTTACAAAGTTAGTTCAGCTCCAGTGTTGGTACCGTTGTGACAGTGGATGAATAGAGGGACACAATCAACACAGAACAAAATCCAGAAGAAAACAAATGTTTGTAGAGCTGCAGAGAAGTTGGAAACCTTGTGAACTGTTGGTAGGGCTGTAAAATGATCACCACCACCGTGGAAAACAATCAGGCTTTTACTCAAAAAATTAACATTATGAGTTGACCCCTAAACCCTATTTCTGAGTACACAGCCAGAAGAACTGAGAGCTAGGCCTTGCAGAGGAGTCCACACACATGGGTGCACAGGAGCACGATCCCAGCTGGCAGCTGAGAGACGGAAGCAAGGCATGGGTCCATCTGGGGATGAGTGGACACACAAAACATGGCCAGGCCTGGGAGGAAGACTACACAGCCTGAGAAAGGAAGGTCACACACCATGGTAGAGGTGAACCTCGAGGACGTCCTTCTAAGGGAAATAAGTCACCCACAGAAAGTCAAATGCTGTGGATTTCACTTATATACACGTCTGTAAATAACTGAATTGAAAAAATTGTTTTTACAGTGAAAAGGCACACTGTCATCCATCTCCATCACAATACTTCCCCGAGAGTGACCAATTTGATAGAGACAGTTGAATGGCCATTGCTAAAGGCTGGGGAATGCTAGGTGTGGTGGTGCATGCCTGTAATCCCAGCATTTGGGAGGCTGAGGCAGGAGAATCATTGCAAGTTTGAGGCCAACCTGGTCTACAAAGTGAGTTCAAGGCCAGCCTGAACTGCGTAGTGAGACTCTGTCTCAAAAAAAAAACCAAAAATAAGTAAATAAATAAATATAAAGACTGGGGAGAGGGGATAAAGAGATAGATGTTGTTTAATCAGTACTGAGTTTTAATTGTTTTTTTTTTGTTGTTTTCTTTTGAGTCAGGGTCTAACTTTGTAGTTCAAACTGGTCTTAAAGTCATCATGTAGCCCAGGCTGGCCTCAAACTTACAGCAATCCTCCTGCCTCAGCCTTCTGAGTGCTGGGATTACAGGCATGCGCTACCATGCCTGGTGTGGACTTTCAGTTCTGAGAGGTGAAAAATTCTGGAGATCTGTTTCAAAATAATGTAAGTATGTTGAACACTACTAAAAATGGTGAAGACAATTTTGAGGGGCAGAGTCTGGACCCTGTTCCCGTCTCGACACCCATGTTCATTAAGACAGACTTTCTCATGAAGTAGGAAGAGCTGGCTAGGCACTGTCAAGTGTACCACTGTCATGTAGTCCCAGCTACTCCAAAGGATGAGGCCAGAGGATTGTGGGAGCCCAGGAATTCAAGGCCAGCCTGGGCCACATAGCAAGAACCTGTCTCAAAACTGCAAGTGGGCATATTGGAAACAGGCAAAAACCAAGAGTAGCACACAGTTCCCTCTGTTATCCATCACCCCAGCCACCACAGTCATCAAGTCAGTGTCAAAATCTAGCCAACTCTGCTCAGCGGTAGCAAGACAGGAAGGTGCCCTTTTCTCTATGAATTTCACTCGTTGTCCGAAACGGTGACCTAAGCTAATCTGATCTCTGAAATGTCACTCAGTCTTTGTGTCGCCTAATCTCTGTAGTGCAGTCACGGGAGAAAGGACCACACTCAGGATGTGCCACACTGGGGTCAGCCAGGGCTGCCTGCCACACAACAAAGCTATTATTTTAAAGTCATAACTTGGCCTTACCTGTACTCCCCATATTCCTTTTCCTAGGTTTTACTGTGTTCTTTCTTTTTTTTGAGAGAAGGTCTCACTCTGCAGTTCAGGATGGCCTTGAACTCATTTTGTAGCCCAGGCTGGCCTCGAACTCACAATGATCCTCCTGCCTCAGCCTCCTGAGTGCTGGGGTTACAGGCGTGTGCCACTTTACTGTGCTCTTTAAACTCCCATTTCAGGAGCTGATATTCTTCCCATTTTATGGCCTAGTATATTATGTCATTTGCTCCAGGTTTTGGAGCAACGTCCATAATAAGAGCTCATGCATTTTAAGCTATTGTATTCTGTCCCATGGGGTGTATTTTTATTGCTATTACATGAAAATCACCCTTTTAATCTATGTTAGAAAGTGTTCTATAGTGATATATAAATAATAGATTTTGAAGAAATTTTCTTCATATGTCTGTTACCTATAAATATATATTTTTTTGAGACAGGGTCTCACTATATATCTCAGGCTGGCCTTAAACTTGCAGTGATCCTCCTGCCTCAGCTTCCAGAGTGCTGGGATTATAGGCATGCACCACCACACCTGGCATATAAATGTATTCTTCATGTGTCCTGATTGCTTTGTTTGAATCAAAAGTCAAACATGGCACACGTTACGTTTGTCTGTTATGAACTGCACCCCCAGCACTTACATCTCTCATGTTTCTTTTGTTCTAGAATCCTTCCCTTTGGTCTCCATCCCTTTTTGGTTCTGGGAAGTGAATTTAGGGCCTTTGCACTGAGCTACATTTCCAGTTCACATTTTTTTTTTTTCTGAGCCAGTGTCTTGCTATGTAGTTCAGGCTGGCATTGGACTCACTGTATAGCCCAGGCTGGCCTCGAATTCATGGCAATCCTCTTGCCTCAGCCTCACAAGTGCTGAGATCACAGATGTGCACCACCATGCCTCGCTTCACTTTTTCTTTTGAGACAGGGTCTCACTAAGTTTTATTTTTTACTTTTGAGACAGAGTCTCACTGTGTAGTTCAGGCTGGCCTTAACTACTATGTAGCTCAGCTGGCCTCAAACTCAGGGTGATCCTCCCGTCTCAGCTTCCTTTGTGCTGGGATTACAGGTATGTGCCACAGCCAACTTCACTGCCTTTTTTTGTACTGGGAATTGAACTCACTACCTTGAGCTTGCCAGGCAGGCTCTGTGCTGCTGAACTATATCCCTGGCCCCCCACTACATATTTTTTGAACTGCCATTGAGTTATAGAAGACCCATAGCCACCTGGGGATGGGGGCTCAAGCACAGTGCTTGCCTAGCACTTGCAAGACCAGTATCTCCTGTTCTGAATTTGCCGACTTTCTTTCTCTTGTTCTTTCACCATCCATTGTCTCCTTCCCTGAAAGTTACTCCAGAAGCTCGGTTCGATTCAGGCTCACCTTCCCTGGCAGGGAGAGCCCATAGGTGATACAACCCTGCAGATGCAATAAAGCTTCCAGCCCCTCGCAGGCAATGTTGGGTTATCCCAGGAAGCGTTTGGAATGTTCCCCCCAGCATGAGTCACCGTGATAGGGATCAGCATCTCGAGAGTCCAGCTGCTGGCTGTCACCTTTATTGTTCTGTGCTAGTGTTCCTGCCAGCATTGTTTCCGCAGTGATTACTCATTTTTGTCACTTTCCCTGGTCAGGGACTGTGGCCTAAGAGGTGACAGGTGTGTGTCTCAGGATTTTCCCTGCAAGCCTCAGAGCCTGCCTGGCAAATACCTTGTTAGAAAAGGTACCACCTCAGGAGGCTGCAGGATGGACTGTAGAGTCCGCAGCTGGACAGTCACTCTCAGAAAAGGGACAGAACCCTCAGGAAGCTGCGCAGAGTGGCCATAGCTGGGGTCACCCTGCACCATCCCTCCAGCTGGGAGCCTGCCACTCCACTTCTATGCCAGCATCAGCTGTCCCTGCCTTCCGCTGTCCCTCAACCCTGCTCCATGGGTGGGTTTAAACCATCCGTCTTCCTTTGCCTTTGTCATTGGTTTAAGGTTTCTAATTCTAGTCAGGGGCCGGGATGGCTCACAAGCTGCCTTAGTCAGCTTTCCGTTGTGTAACAAAACCCCGGAGAGGATCGAGGGGATCTAGTGAGAAGGCCGGCTCGCAGTTGTAGAAGTTCCATCCTGGGATCGGGTGGAGGCACTGTCCATAGGCTCTGTGGGGAAGGGAAGGCCTGCCATGGCAAAACCACTCACCTCACAGCCAGGAAGCAAAAGAAAGAAAAAGAAACAGGCCAGGTCCACAGTCCCTTTTAAGAGCACACCCCTTCCAAGCTAAAGTCCCCTCACAAGTCCTATCTCTCAAAGTTTCCACCACTGCCCATGGTGCACACAGCCTTTCTAGGGCACTCGTGTCCTCCCCCTGCTCCAGGCGGGCTGGGAAAAACAGTATCGGACCGTTTGGCATCCCAGTGGGTTACCCTGCCTCTTCTTACACTCATTAAATAGGGGATCATAGGAATCTCATAGGAAGGAGATTTGAAGGTGAACAGACAAGAACCTGGGCAAAAATTCACTGTATAGGATGAGTTGGCTTATTGATTGGATGCACTCAAAGGGCGGGTGATGAGGAACCAATAAGGAGAAACTAGGTTTTCAAAATTAGGAGCACTCACGTGACCACCTACACCTGATGATCCATGATGATGGCTTTTAGATTTTAGCCACATCGGAGTCATGCAGAAGTGCTTGTTAAATACAGAATGCTGGACCCACCCTGAATTCTGATTCTGTGGATGTGAGGCATGTCACTGAGCTTTCCATTAGGGTAGCAAACTATCTGAGGTGAGAGACTTAAAATTAGGAAAGGCTGGTTTTGGCCCACAGATGTGGTTTCAGTCCTTGATCAGCTGACCCCACTGCTTTTAGGCCTCTGGTGAGACTGCACACAGTGATGGACCCTCAGGAGAGTGGGACTGCTCACTTCTTGGCAACCAGGCAGAAAAGACAGGAAGATCATGGCTGGGGTTTACTGTCTCCTTGCAGGTTCCCCCCATAGGACAAGGCCTCCACCTGGCCCCACCACCTAAAACCTTACCATCTCCCGGTAGTGGTGTGGGCTGGGACAAAGCTCTGGCCCATGGCTTTGGGGGATGCTTACCCAAACTATCAAACTGTATATGGGGGGGAAACTTAAGAGTCTTGTGTTTGTAAAACATCTCAGGGGACACCCGTGCTGCTGGTCTTGGGTCTGCCCTCAGAACCGTGAATCAAGTTCCAGACCACTGGCTCTGTGTTGTTCTGTCACTGAGATCCCCGTGGAAGTTACACATAGGGATTCACGCTGTAGAGGGACAGGTCAGCGAGACAGCTTCTGAGGATTCTTCAAATTCTGTGGGTCTGTAGTATAAAATGAGCTTATAAATACATGTTTTCTTTTCTAAATGCCATGCTAGTTTTCAAAACTATCGTGCTTCTCCAAATTAATTTTTCTGTTCCTTTTTCCTTTTCTGTTCCTTTTTTTTCTTTCTTTTTGGTTTGTTGAAATTGTGTCTCAATATGCAACCCAGACTGGGTTCGAACTTGTGATCCTCCTGCCTGCATTTCCCAAATGTTGGAATTATAGGTTTGTGTGGCCATGCCTGCCTCCCAAATTAGTTTTTCTAGACTAAAATCCATAGTTCTGTCAGTTATTCTTTTTTCCTTGTCAATTATTCTTTGTGTGTCACAGATCCAATTCTACTCAATTTCCTATGGATTGATTATCTACAGATCATTGTTGTTCATGTTTACAAGTGGGATTCAGAACTTGAAATATTTGCCTCAGTCACTTTCTTTGTTGCTAGGACAAAACACCTGACACCTGCAACTTAAAGGAGGAGAGGTTTATTTGGGCTCACATTTCAGAAGTTGCAATCCTTGCATGATAGCAGGGCCTGGCGGAGGACAGCTGCTCACCTCATGGTGGGAAGGAAATAGAGAAAGGCGGGAAGAGCTGGCAGATACAGCTTCTAGGTGACGTCCCAGTGACCGGCTCTAACCAGCCACCTCCTAACACGAGGCAGCTAGGACACCCTGTAATTCAGTTACCTCCCCAAAGCCCTGTCTGTGATCACATAAGGCTTTGGGGGAACATCTAGATATAAATCAGATTTCAGATGGAACCTGACAAGTACAAGGAATAAGCACCCTTATTTTGTTTCCTGATTGCCTAATAATTTCATTCAAAAGCTGTATTACTGACTTCATTTGGGGGTTCTTATCCACTAAAATACAAAGCTGACTTCCTTGCTTTTTTATTGTAATTGGGGGGGGGTACCAGTAATCAAACTCAGGTCCTCACACTTGCCAGGCAGACACTGTGCCACTGAGCTATATCCCTGGCCCTTCCTTGCTTTTTATTGCCCTCTTTCCTCTCCTTCCTCGAATTTTCCTTCTTTTCTTCCACACTTCAATCCTTAATGTCCACATTGCCTCACTATACAATCAATTGTAGAAATTTACATTTAAGATTTAACATTTATCCTCATCAAATTTTGTTGCTTTAGCCTTACTCATTCCACTGCCTGCTATGATATCTGTTTTGTTTGGGTGCTGGGGATGGAATCCAGTGCCTCACACTTACTAAGCAAATGCTGTACCACTGAGCTCCGTTTCCAGTCCTATTGTGATTTATTTAATATTAAATGTGTTGTCCAACATAATTTTTATGATTTTAAAACAATTTTGTGACAGGTAAAGATCTGATCAGCACAATACATATATCCTTATTCATTGATTTATTCAGTAGACATGGATAGGTCATCCATATGACAGTTGCCCCTCTGATCCCAAGCACTCATCAAATGTTGGTCAGGACAGGCAAGGACAGAGTCTCACTGCACCTACTCCCAGGAACATGCTGGCAGCTGATCGGCACTTTGCAGAAGAGGCTTATTTCATCTCCATTATCGACTCCCCTAAATCTTTTTACTTCATTTCCCTGGCTCCATCTTGTTTACAGATGCATCTCCAGGCAGTTGGCACACGCCTGGATAAAAGGAGCCCACACTGGCAAGCAGCCCATCTGTTTTTGAGACTAGAACATTCTGTGTTTAGACACCACCATGGAACAAGATGTGGGTCCTCTGAGCGGGGTGTGCCTCTTGGCTTTGCGCCTACTGCTGTAAACCTGAGTCACCTCAGTTCTCCAAGCTGAGCCATTTCCTGATCTCCAAAGAGGACAACAAACTCCATCTCACTGGGCTGATATGGTGATTAGACATAATATACTTAGAATATCCAGTAGATACTACTTTTTTCCTGCAGTGCTGGGGATCAAACCCAGGGCCTCATGCATACTAGATAGGCGCTCTACTGCTGGACTACCCAGCGGTGCAACATGAGTTACAACAGTAGGAACATGAGAAAAACAGGAATTGGAGGATTTACAGTTAGAAGAAATTAGATTTGTTCAAATCCTCTATTAGTTCACACAAAGTTTTTATTCAAGAATTCACAAATTCAAAAAAATAGAAGATGCAAAAATGATTATCAAGTAATAAATTATTTTGTTATGATCTTTAATGAAACTATCCTTCTATTTAGTTAAAATCTATCATATGGACATTGTAGTTATTTCCTTCATCATCTGTAGCAAAGTTTATGATCATCACTATATTACTGTGCAAGAGAAGACTTTCCAAAGACCCAAGAAAATATACAAATTGTATTTTCTCCATATTTCATATGTAAAGTAAAAACTTTATATCATACTCTAGAAGGATTCTATGTGATATCATTTTTCAGTTATTCTATATGGAAGATAACAAGACACTAGTGAAAGAATTTAAATATTTGTATTTTTTTAAGTAGAAAGAAACAACTGATAACTGTGGCCAGAAGGGCACATTCAGCGGCTGGAGGACAAGCGTCCAGGAGGGGCTGCACTGCATCACACAGCCTTTGTACCTTTTGAATTTTGTGCTATGTGCATATATTACTGGTTCAAAAATAGTTAAGCCTTCAAAGTAGTAGGAAAGGAATTTCAAATAGCACTGTCCTTTTCACAGAGAGCTGCTCTTTTATAAAATCTCAATGACTGAATTACAATGAAAACAAACTAAATTCCCTGAAAAGGCCCAGTTACGTCTAATAATATGTATGCGTTAAAGCAGTTAAATGAGCCACATTAAAATAGATTTACTTAGTAACAACTCTCAAACTCTGCCCAATGGGCATTCAGATGAAAACTAACCTGTTTGTACAAAGATGCCTGATCCATTACAAAAACTTTTGCTAAGAACACCAAATTTTATTTTATTGAATTTATTTTTTTTATTTTAAAGGGGGTAAAATTAAACACAACAAAACAGAACAAAACGGGACATAAGGAAGCATAAATTTTGGAGCTAGACAACCAGAGATCTTCACTATCTATCATATTGTCTCTTGTTTTCTTCCAAATGGTTGTCCATATCTTTGTATATGGAGAATTCATACAATACAACATAGCCAATCTTTCACGAGATGTCCAGTTCACTGGCTCCCACTTGCTAAGCAGCGGGTGGGGCACAGGATGGGATAGGACGACATGAGATGTTTGATTCTCAGCTTGCACACCTGCAGGGTCACAGCCGGCTCACCAGAGAGGGGAGGCGTTCCTTGTTCTCCTGACACCCCAGGTCGCTGCAGGTCCCAAGATGCCAGGCTCTCTCTCCTGTGGGCCGCTGAAGTGTGCCACATAGCCCAAGAACACCAAATTTTAAACATGGACACTTTTAAAATAGCGTGAATGGGATCATGAATTCGACTCAGCTGCTACAATATCAAAGTGGATTTCTTTAAAATATTTTAAGCAACCCTATTGATTGTATCTCTGATGTTTGCTGACAAAATTGTAGCATATGAATAATAAATAATCTATATGAATGTTAGCTGCTTATTGAAAGCAAAAAACCAAGTTTTCAAAACAGCATTGTACATGAGAGATTAAGAATACCAGGTATCTCAGAGGACTTCTTAGGTCACTTACTTTTATGACACAAATTGAGAGTGCTCCAGTTTGTAAAATTGCATGCTATACTTTATTTGGAAAACGTTTTAAGCGTTAATGTGCGAGGCAACATTATTGCAATTCTCATCATCCCAGCAGTTGCTGTGAAGCCCGATGCTCTGACTGAGATTGTACTGGGGGTTTAGGAAATGCCCAGAAAAATGAAAATGGAGCTGGGGTGCAGCTGAGTGGTAGGGGGGTGCTAGCATCCTGCAAGGCCCTGGGTTCAGCCCTTCGCAGGGGAGGGAAGGAAGAGAGGGAAAAGGTAAAATCCTTGCCTTGAAGACAGAACAAATACCCAAGTAGACAATAGCTACTTGAGAAAGTCCATAACCAACTTGCAAAATCCTAGAGCCAAAAATTTGAGTTATATTCTGCAAATCTTGAAGTATCATACACAGTAGAAGCCATGGGTTATCAATAGATGTAATTTTTTTTTTTGGTTCAGATCATCAGGATAAAATGATTTATTTCTTGCAGTAGTCATAAAACGACTTGCTTTTAAACTCTCCATGACATCTGCGTTTAAGCAGACAGAGCGGGCGAGGGCTCCCCTGACGTGACTGAGGCGGGGCCCAATCTGGTGCTGCAGCAGCAGCGGCTCAGCGAAGGGCGAAGGGCGAGGCCTCTGCCTCCTCCTCGCCGACCTCAGCCGCCTGGGCACTTCCACTCCGCCCTGCCGCTGCGCACCAGGGTCTGCTCGGCCACCGCGGAGCAGGCTGGAGCGCGCGGGAGAGGGACAGGCAAGCCCAGTCCCTCCTCTCCGCAGGCTTTCCGGAAGCTCCGGGTTCTGTGGCAGCGCGGAGGCCACCGGGAAGAGCCCGGGGCCAACCCGCAGTGCGGATCAAGCTGCGTGCTCCTCCCGGTTCACAGCCGGGGACCACGCAGGAGAGGCGCGAGGACTCGGCACTAAAAGTCTCCACCGAAAGACCTGGAAGGTGTTCCAGGGAAACTGCCCCATCAGGGCTCCAGGAGTCCCACAGTGACCCTCGGAGACCTGTGTCTTCCCCAAACCCTTTGTATTTTCTTTCTTCTGTTCCAGGACACAAAACAAAACTAAACTAAACACCTCAGGCCAGGCGTGGCACACAAGCACTCTGGGAGGCTGAGGCAGGAGTATCGTAGTTCGAGCCGGGCCTGGTTGACTTAGTGATTTATTGAGACTCTGTCCCAAAATAGTTTTTTGAACGGCTGGGAAATGTAGTTCAGTGCAAAGGCTTTGGATTTAAGCCTTAGTATCACAGTAAATAAATATACAAATAGTGCTGTTACTTGGTCAGACACCGTAGTGTCTAATATGCAATTTCAACTGAATTACTGTGTCTTCATAACACTCAGCGAGGAAGTTTTGTTCTCATTTTACAAATGAAAAACCTGAGACTCGGAGCGTTTAGGTGATCTGCCCCCGTTCGTGCAGATGTGACAGATCAGATGTGATTTGAACTCAGGACCGAGTGGCAGGAATACCGGTGATCTTTGCCCTCTCTACACAGCTCTATAATTCTACCTGGAGATGCAATGCACTTCGGAAGGCAGGAAATCCCTGCCAACCCAGGACTATATTCTGAGGATTAGCTGAAAAAACTTATATAAGCCACAGTATGCTGCTGGACCTAGAGGAGGAGCTGGGTCAGTGTGTATTTCAGGTCATTATTATCTGAGGTCCTGAAACACGTGCAGTGGGGCAAAACAGACACACGATGATTTTCTGTAGGCTTTCCAATGGGCTCTGGAATAATAGGGACAACTATTATTTATTTTAAAATAGCAACACTCACATGGCTCCATAGTAAGTCTGTTGGCCAAGCTAAAAATAGATGCTAAACATAGCAAGAGCAGAAATTCAATCTGAGATATCAAGTGATGGAAAGTAGTGACAGTGGTTGGAACAGAAAAAGAAGAGCACGCATCAACTGATTATGCATTTGGGTAAAATTATCCTTCTCCATGTGGTTTCATGCACTCCCATCTCGGCAATGGAAAGCACACATATAAATGCATATAGATGCAAATAAACCCAGAGGATCTATTCTTGTTTATAATGCTATTCAAAATCTATTGATTTTGAGGCTTTGGTGCTTATAAGCACATAGTACACACGTTACAACAATACATAATTCCTTAAAATTTTTAAGTAGAGAAAGGGAAGAAGGAGAGAGAAAGGAGATAAATGTGATATATTATGTACATGTGCCAGTCCTCAGGAGGAATGTAATCATTATGTGCTGCAAACACGGACTAACAAGAAGTAAAAATTGAAAAAAAAAAATAAAGTCTGTATGAACAAAAAATTAGAAAAAAATTTTAAGTGGGGACTGGGAGTGATGGTGAAAGCTTGCAATCCCAGCTACTTGGTAGGCTGAGGCAGGAGAATTGAAAATTCTAGGCCAGCCTAGGGGGAAACATAGTAAGACTATTCTCAAAATTAAATGTTATTTTAACAAAAGGTTGGGGTAATCACTCAGCACTAGAGCACTACGGAGTGCACTCCCCAATATCATAAAACAAAAACAAAACTCAAGATCTCGAGCGAGGTGAAGGAGACAGGATTGGTAACATTTAAGATACTTGGGATGGAGACGGCTAGACTGGTAGGCTGCGGAAGGCAA
Source organism: Dolichotis patagonum (assembly GCA_004027295.1). NCBI lineage: Eukaryota > Metazoa > Chordata > Mammalia > Rodentia > Caviidae > Dolichotis > Dolichotis patagonum. Next base: position 21,111 of record PVJX010003695.1, read on the forward strand.
AGCAGGACAGAAGCTACAGTTATTCCCAGCTATTCCCTCTGTGCCCAGCAACTTTACAGTGACCAGGTCAGAAAGTTGAGTTGTTACTGTCATTTGAAACCCGAGCAGCTGGTGAGCCAGATAAGAACTCCAATCGCTGGTTCCCCAAACCACAACTGGCCCTCAGGAAAAGCAAAGAGACTCATGCTTCGATTCAGTCTCTGCCTTTTGAAATGCAGTTTGGAGCGCATCATTATTTCTCAGTTGCAAGGGTGCTTCCATGGCGGGTATGATTTTAGGGAGGAAGTTGTAGCCTTAATCGCTTAATTTTTTTAAAAAAATTTTTTACTAGTACATAATGTTTATGTTCCTTGTGGGGAGTTAGTACATATATATAATACATCTAAAATCGTTTTTTCACTCCTTTTCCCTCCTTTAATCACTTAATGGCATTTCATGACCACCCCGGCGAGAATAGTAGATGTGTGCGTGTTGTAACTTGCAACCTTGGTGCATTACATTAAAAAATTTCATCAAAATACATACAGAAAGGCAGGCACATTTGAGGAATGAATCTGTTGGGTATCATAGAAATGATTATAAAAAACCGCAGTGCTCATATGCTCCACTTAGAAAAACACAGATAAGAGAGACCCATATGGAAAAAAATTACAAAAGGACTTAGTACAAATTGATTAGTACTTTTGATTGAAATTTGTACTTGTACAACACTACGAAAATGAAGGGAACCAGGGCTATAAACATGGGAGAGTGGTTAATAGTGTAACTGCACATGCTATGGGACCTTCGATAAGGAGTCTCACTTTTCTCGAAATGCCAAGAGGAAATAATCATGGTATATTCTCCAGCCGTGGCTGTGTAAGGCCCTGCATGTTATGTTGACTATGGGCCTAGCACATAGGGTTCTAAATGGTGGTTATTATCTTCTAAAAGTAATGTAGGTAATAGATATTACTGAACACTTAGCAGACTATAATTAATTGGGGACTGATTTTCCCATGAGCTAAGAAAAAATTTTTTAAATTTTCTGACAAAGAAACAACAAATTTTCATTGATGAAGACTATCCAAACTTAGACAGGAAGTTAGTGAGTGAATCTTTCTGCCACTATTATTTTTTTCGTTCTTTTTTTTTTTTTTTTATGGGTAGCAGGGATTGAACTCACAACCACAAGCTTGCAAGGCCAGCGCTTATGTCACAGAGCTAAATCCCCAGCCTAGTGAGTGAATCTTTAAATACCGACTCCTTGCCTGGCAAAGCAGGTATCTTCACCAGCAGCTCCACACCACATAGGAACAGCTGTTCACGGGAGAGGTCCTCCATCCACTCTCTGAACAGCGTGTGATTTCTCTTACATGAGAAGCCCAAAGTATGCGCAACGTAAAGGGCAAAATAAAAGACAGATAAGAGGAAAATCTTTTGCAAATGGGAAGGGGATCAAGAGATGGAGGGAAGGGGAAGGAGGAGAGGGCAAGGAAAAGTAAAAAGGAATTCAGAGGTGCTATGTACATGTGCCAACTCCCACAACGTAGAATCATTGTGGGCTGCAGACATGTAGCAATAAAAAATTTTAGGAAAAAATTTAAAAAGATAAAAGGCCCACCAAATATGAAACAAATAAAAAAGCTGAAGAAGTGGAACATTATAGTGGAACGCATGTCAGGAACTGAGATGTTGGCTCTGAATTGTTTGGCACCTGACTTTTAGGGGTAAGACACAAAAAAATACAGAACAATGGGCTGGTGAAAATCTTTCAAGGGATTGATACCTTAAGATGGTCTTTAGCAGATGGCGCATGGCTTATTCAAATATTTGATTCAATAAATACTTGCTTCAGGCATTCAACAAAGGTATTTGGTTACTGAGGTGATTAAGACATATCATTGTTCATGCCCTCACAAGGTCCAGTGTGGCTTAGGAGAGAAAGCCCTTGCTTTAGCCATTGGGGTGCAGGAAGGAAACTTCATGTAAAAGTGAGGATCAGGCTTCTCTCCTTGCACCAGGATGGAGGCAGCTGAGCCTGTGGACAGTGAGTTTGCCCAGAGACTGGGTCCTGGTAGCATTATACTTGGGATGAGCCGGGATGGAAACCCTAGGCTAAATTCCTGGTCAGTGTGTCAAGTTACTTCTAGCAGGAGGAAATTGTTATGAAAAGCATTAACACAGGTTTAACTAACCCCTCTTGTTAGTCACAAATTTGTCCCTGTAGACTTTTTCTAATTACCAGAAATGTTGAATGCATTTTGGAATCAGGTTTAATTGCCCTTGCTCTGAATTCCCTGACTTGGGCATTTTTCTGACATAATATTTTTCTTATTATACTGTCTTTCACCCGTAAATGTGAATGTATTTGCTTATGAATTGAACCAAATTATTTAAAGAATATAGATTTAAAAGAATTCCTGGGCTGGGGATTTAGCTCAGTGGCATAAGTGCCTGCCTGGCAAGCGCAAGGTCGTGAGTTCGATCCCCAGTACCAAAAAAAAAAGAATTCCTAAGCTGGGCTTGGTGGCACTCACCTGTAATTCTAGTACTCAGGAAGCTGAGGCAGGAGGATCACTGCAAGTTGGAGGCCAGCCTAAGCTACATACTGTTAAAAACCAATCTGAACTGCATAGTGAAACTCTGTCTTAAAAACCAAACTAAATAAATACAGAACTATGTAAAGTTGTGAGTTATGTAAAATAGCCTTCCACTCACTTTGGGAAACAAATGAGTAATCAGTGAATGAAATCTTGAACTGAGAAGCCCTGTTTCAGATTTTGCACTCCAACCTGGAGTTTCAGTTAAGAGATTCGGTTAAAGTCAATAGTCAAGGGCAGCATTAGGGATACAACTTTAGTCTACAGTTCAGTGGTTCTTTACCATGTCTGCTCATATTCAATGACCCCAACAAACTGAACAGCTATTTAACACAGGAGTTTCTACCAAATAAAATAACTTTAGTATGGCTATCAGTGACACCAAAGTAACACTAGCAGCAACTAACTGATTTGACTGCTTAAGATCAGTACAGTATTTATTTACTGATTTGCCAAAGTAATGGCTGTCTCCAATTATTTTAATGTTATAAGATAAAAAGAATGGGGTTACACTAATGCAAGATGTTAGCAACAGGGGAAGTGGAGGGAATTCAAAGGAGATATATGGGAACACTACTTTTTGCTTACTTTTTCCATAAACATAAAACTGTTCTAAATAAAACAGTAATTAAAAACAAAGCACATAGAATGGTATTGCAGGAGCAGGTCTTGCTATGTAGTTCAGGCCAGCCTTGAACTGACCATGTAGCCCAGGTTAGCCTCAAACTCATGGCGGTCCTCCTGCTTAGCCTCCTGAGTGCTGGAATCACAGGGCTGCACCACCACACCCCATTAGAAGAATAGTATTGAGACATAGTCCACTTAAACATGGGCATTTATCTTGCTGAGAATTTTCTTATCTACTTTGTTTTTGCAGTAGTGTTTTAAGGACTATTAGCTAGTAAGGGTCAGGAGAGCTCAAGGTTGGATAGTTTGGCTCTGCATGGCTTATGCAAGACATGTGTACAGGCTTAGCTGGTACATCGGTATATATACCCGGAATTGGAATGGGAATCTGACTATAACATTATGAAAACAGTGATTGCTATGGTTTCAGTACCCCTTCAGCTGGGCATGGTGGTACATTCTTGTTATTCTAACACTCAAGAGGCTGAGGCATAGGATCACTGCAAGTTTGAGGTCAGTTTAGGTTACATAGTGAGTTCAAGGCTAGCCTTAAGTACACAGCAAGACCTTGTCTCTAAAAGCAAACAAACAAAAACCTCCCCCAAACTCATGTTTAAATTGAGTAGGCTTCATAATAGTGTTAGGGGAGGGGTCTGTGCTGGTGACATGGCTCAGGGCAGAGTGCTTGTCTAGCATGTACAGAGGCCTGGGCTCAGTCCCCAGCACATCTACATACATACACACATAAGGATAGAACTAAGAGGTGGCTCCTGTTAAGAGCCAATGAGGTCAACAGAGCTCTGTCCTCATGCCTGGATTTATGTTGTTGTCACAGATGACAAAAGAATGAAGTTTGGCCTAATTTTCTCTCGCTACATCTTGCACATGCTTGGTTACCCCTCTACCATTTGTGATGCAGCACAGAGGCCCCTCTAGTCACATCACCAAGCTTGCAGATGTCCCCTCCTGCAAAGCTCTGCAGCAGGTAAAGCTCTGCAGCAGGTTAACCTCTGTGCTTTATTAACTAGCCAGGCTCAGGTACTCAATGTGGAGTGGAGTGTGACAGCAACACAAAACAGAAGGAGACCATGATCTTGTGGGAGACAACTCCAGTGACTTCCCTTGAATGCAAAACAATTACTGTACCTCTGATTATCTCAAAACTTATTTCATTATACTGATATGCAGAGAGCTGGCTATGGTGTTTCCTTCTCTCTTCAACTGGCTCTAAGTATCATGAATAAGGGTAGCCCAGGTGCTGGTATGTAATCTCTAAAGCCAACAGACAGTTCTGTCTCCTCGCATAGTGTTCTCTGTGCAAAGGAGACATGAGCACAGCGGGGATGTTAGAGCTAATAGCTCCAGGAATGTCAACTCTGGGTAGGAGCCCCAAGATAAAGAAGCCGTGACTCCCCAGGGCACAAGAGTTTACATATCAAAAACCAAAGCGACAGCCTCTCAAAACAATTCAGTTGCTACCAAAGATTATGTGAATTGATCCTTCTAGTATCTTTATCTGTGCAATTTACAGAGATGCCTTTCTCCCACCTGGCCAGCCAGCTCAAGTTACTCACATAATTCCTGCCATCCTCACTGTCACTCATCCCTGAGCCACCCCCCTTCTTCACAAGATAATAAATTCTGGGAGAGGCCTAGGATCAAGGTCTTTGTCCACACATCCTCATGGGGATTGGATTTAGCACCCCTTGGCTACCCTTAACTTGGAATATGTTTTTACTCTTGCTGTGGGTTGCATTGGTGGTGGTAGATTGGAATTAATTTGCTAGGATTCCAATGACGTCTGAATGGGATTACAAATATAACTCTTTGGACTGTGAGGAAAACTCAAAAGAAGATTACAATACTTGGATGACTGCACACAGGATTACAATGGATCTCACTTGACACATTTGGTCCTCAGATCTTGCTAGGTTATACCTAGCATGTGATACTTACAGAAGAGATCATAATTGTCATCCTAAAACCTGAAAGCATAGTATTATCAAGTAGTAAAGATATCATTACCAATTTTAAATGGTAGATAACCCTCAATTGTTCAATTTAAAATAGCTAGTTGAGAGGATTTTGAATGTTCCCAGCACAAAGGAACAAGAAATACTGGAGATAAAAGATATACTAATTAATCTGATATGATCATACACATTGTATAAATGAACTGAAATTTCACACTGTACTGTGTGTTTGTTTGTTTTTTGTTTTGTGAGACAGGGCCTCCCTACATACTCTAGGCTGGCCTTGAACTCACTATGTAGCCCAGGCTGGCTTCAAACTTGCAGTGATCCTCCTGTCTCAGCCTTCCAAGTGCTGGGACTACAGATACATGCTACCACGCCCAGATCACTTTCTCTTTTGCAAATTTGCTCTACTTGTTGTGTTTTGAACTTCATTATGTTTTCTTGATGATAATTACCACCTTTTTACTTAATTTCTCATAGGGCAATCTGATAGTGATAAATTCCCTCCACTGTCTCTTGTTTGGAAAGTCTTTACTTCTCTTTCATTTCCAAGGGACAGCTCTGTTAAGTGTAGTACTCTCAGTTGGCATCCCTCTGCCACCTTGCTCCAAACTATGAAAATGTCATCCCATTCTTTCCCAGCGTATAAAGTTTCTGCAGAGAAGTCTTCAGTTAGTTTACAGGGGATTCCCTTGTAAAGAACTTGACCCTTATCTGTTGCTATTTTTGGAGTTCTCTTCTTGTACTTTTGACAATTTATAATATGCTGCTGAGAAGATACTTTTTGGTCAAACCCATTAAGGAGACTTTGAGCTTCCCAGATCTGGGTACCTGTATGTTTCCCAAAGTTGCAAAAGTTTTCATCAATTATTTCATAGAATAAATTTTTCCATGTCATTTCCCTTCTCTCCTCTGGGATGCCCACAGTATAAGCTAACTGTTCATTTTTTGGTGTTCCCTAAATCTTGAAGGCTTTTCTTATTTTCTTTCTTTCTTTTTTCTAATTGGGTTATTTCCAAAAGACCTGTCTTCAAGCTCAGAGATTATTTCATCTGCTTAATCATTTCCATTGTTAAGGCTCTCAATTGTATTTTTTAATTTTATTTATTGAACTGTTTAGCCATAAGATTTCTATTTTTTAAAGTGATGTCTACCTCTACTAAATTTCTTATTTATATCATGAATTGCCTTTGCAATTTTGTTAAATCGCATTCTCTTGTATCTCATTGTTTCCCTAAAATCATGCTTTTAAATTCTTTGTCAGACAATTTATGAATTTCATTTCCTTTGAGGTTTATGCTAGAATCCTTGTATAGGTTACCTGGTTTTTTCTGCTTCTTGTGTGCCCATCTTGGTGATCCTAACTCTGGTCCATCTGTTGCCTCTACTACTTTTATATGGCAATTTCCATATAAAAGACCTTCTGCAGTAATGCATCCTAGGGTATTGGCTGGATGGGCTGCATTGGCTTTGGTTTCAGGCGGTATTTTAGTGTAGTGTCCTTGCAGCTGCTTTAGCGGTAATAAACATTGGTGACGTCTGCAGGTGTCTCAAGGGGGCTGTGGGGCCTGGGACTGCGCCGCTGGCTCTGGTGCAGCGCCCTTACTTGGGCAAGCTCACTATCAATTCTGAGCTAGTCCTGTGAGGGTTGGAGCCATCCCAGTGGCCCAGCAGGCCAAAGTGTTGCATGCTTGTTAACAAGGTGGGTGGTTTTTGAGGGGTAGATGGGAGCCACTGAGTCAGGGTTCAGAGCTGAATGGTGGTTTTATGAGGACTCCAGAGGCTGACTTGCTCAGGGCACTTTGCCTAGCTGCTTCCCAACACTTGCAATCTTCTCCATGTAGCAAATGCTTTAGGCCTCTGCAGTGTGAGTGGAAACTACCAGGGACTCCTGCTTCTCCCCTCCCTGCACTGTGAAATCCCTTTTGGTGGATACTACATGCTCAGTTCCCTTCTCTATGAGGCTGTCATAGAGCGCTGTGCTACTCTGCCATGTCTGTATCACTTTCTCCCTGCACACTGCCATTCCGCCTCAAACACGCCAGTGAAATAGTGGTTGTTTTTTCTTGATTTGTTTCTCTGTTGAGCAGAGAAGTGGGCCGGGCACCCTGGGGTGGCCATCTTGGTCTGTAGCTGCTATTAGAAAGAAATGGAGGCCTAGAGGCCTCACATTCTTAAATGACACCAGAGCAAAAATAGAAATACAAGTCAGGATTCTGGGGCTCTGACTCTCTCATTGGGCTGTTCACTTTTTAAAAATAACCAATACAAAGAAAGACAAGGTTATAGTCTCTTAGAAACTCACGTCTTGAAGAAAAGCCCTAAAAGGAAAATATTTACGAGCCTGATCTAAATAGGCCTGATTATTTAAAGTCACTTTGGAAAGGTTTTGTGTTTGTGGCCATTAACTTTTAAGCATGTATTAAATTCTTGGTAGCATCACTTCATAAAATTGTACGATCAGGCCAGAGGTAACAAGTAGTGCTACATTTAGTCATAAATAAGCCGTCACTGGTACTAAACTTAATAATATTCTATTTAGTTAAAGGTCTAAGAATTCAAAGATCTTGAAACCCAGTTAAGACATTGAAGTAAAGTGACTTAGTGAATAAACTTAGATTGCTCACATTCACAATCCCTTGCTCTTTACAAGTAGAATAACCCACCAGTTGTCTTCCGGGGAAGACCCCAGTAGTTTGATCTAGTTCGACCCTTCTGGATTGCCAGTTGACACACTATAGACACATTGTGGCCATTGTTTGGTGTGCTGTGGCCATGCTAAGAGTAGATTCACCATTCACTATTTGGACGAATATATTCTGGTTTCTCTTCAGATCGTATAAATCTTTCGCCTTTTACCATTTGGACGAATAAGTAGCATTGGTGGACAGTTCAGCTCTGTGGGTCATTGACTTAGTAAACTTTGGGACAAAAAAGGGGGAGAGTGATAAAAACCAAACCAAATCACAAACTCAGGCTTACAACTTCCAGCTTTAAAATCTCAGCAAATATAAAACAGCTGTCCTGTCTGTGTCATCCCAGGGACTTTAACAGATGGTCCCGCACCCAGAGGGTTCTCTATAATAATTTGCGAGTGTGGGGGTTGTGAGTAAAGCTCAGTGACAGTGTGTGCTTAGTGTGTACAAGGCCTTGAGTCCTCCCCGTCCCCAGTTGAATGCTAGGTAAGTCTGTCTCCTCTAGGGTAGAGATAGAGGCTGAAGTAAGGGAGCACTCCCCGGAGTTTGCAGCCGCCTTTCTTGTAATACTTGCTGGTGAAAGATCATAAATACGTAAGAAGAAAAAGAGGGACTAGAGAATTAGGCAAATCCTTCACTGGTTAACCAGCTTTTCCTTGACTTGACCTCCCTAACCACCAGCCCCCAGCTTAATTCGCTTCTTCCCCTTCAAGCCTTCCTAAAAATAACTTCCCTTCCTAACCTCTCTCTTCTGTTACCACTGTTCATTTCCAGCCTCACACCTTCCCTTCCCTTTCCTGAAAATAGAGCTGACCTGCAAAGAAAAGGAAAAGTGGGAATAAAAAAAGAACCCAGCAAAATCTTGAAGGTTGTTTTTTTTTTTTAACCATTGTATGTTTGTGTTGTGTGTCTTCATTGTGTTCCCTGTTGGGGAAGAGGTTACAGACTCTTCAGCTTGTTATTCTAGAGAAGTGTAGGCAATCTGGAACTTTGTCAGGGAGTTAGTTTCCACTGCACAACAATATTTAGCTGTGACTGTTATTTGCAGATATTTATTAAATGCAAGTCTGGCCTACACAATCTGAGTCATTTATGACCAAATTTAAAGCCAAAAGTCGAGCCGGGGGTTTAGCTCAGCGGCATAAGTGCCTGCTTGGCAAACGTGAGGTCATGAGTTTGTTCCCTGGTACCTACAAAGAAAGAAAGATAAAAGAAAGAAAGAAAACCAAAAGTGGTTTTACAATAAAAAATGGCATTAGGACTATCAATTGTACAAATTCACTTTTTAATAGCTGCCTATTTATTTTACACAGCAATTAAAAATTAATATGTCTTTGGGTGGGGAGCATAGCTTAGTGGTAAAGCAGTTACCTAGCATTCACAGAGCTCTGGGTTCAGTCTTCAGCAACACACACACACACACACACACACCAGTTATATGCATCTGCCTGTCATTATAGACACATGTGTCTTTATGATAGGAACACATTCTGAAAAAGGTGATATTAGTTGATTCACAGTTATGCAAACATCTCAGAGTGTACTTACTGCAGCCTCACTGGCAGAGCTCAGTGACCACATAGCTCGGTGACCACGTAGTGTCACCTGCCACCTCCCTGGTAGAGGGTGGAGATGTAGTGAGTGGCAGAGTGTGCACTAAGCACGCATGAGGCCCTGCGTTTGGTCCCTGGAACAGAACGGGGGAGACTTGATAAAGCATGGTGACTGGCCTTTAATACCTTTGTGCAAGGAGTGCCTTTCTTAAACCCCGTCATGGCGATTTAGCTCCGATTCCTATTCCTCTTTTTCTTCTTCCCCTTCCTCCTTCCCTCGTTTCTCCTTCCCTCCTGCTCTTTCTTTTTCTTTTTCTTTTCTTTTCTTTTTTTGAGACAAGTTCTTTTTTTTTTTTTTTTTTGGCGGTACCAGGGATCGAACTCACGTCCTCACACTTGCCAGGCAGGTGCTTATGCCGCTGAGCTAAATCCCCAGCCCCTTGAGACAAGTTCTTGCTATGCAGTTGAGACTGGCCTTGAACTCACTGTGTAGCCAAGGCTGGTCTCAACTCATGGCAGTTCTGCCTCAGCCTCCCAAGTGCTGGTATGACAAGTGTGTGCCACCATGCCTAGTTCTTCTTCTTATTATTTTAATTAAAACATTTTTTTGCAGTGCTGAGGATGGAACCTAGGACCTTGAGGGTGCTAAACAAGAGCTCTGCCACTGAGGCACATGACCAGCTCTATTAGTATTACTATTAATTTGCAGAGCCCCTGTCCCACAGGGAGAGCATTGAGAGGGCTTCTCGGTGGGTGGGGTGGCTGGTTCCGGAGGACCTGTACTGGACCCCGCAGGGTTCTCCAATTCTGCTCTAGCCAGGCTGCCCCATCCAAACAGAGAGCCAAGGAGATGGGGTGCTTCTATGACCCCGTCCTCATTTTCAGTGAAGAAATGACGGAGGCTCGGCAACGAATCCCCTGAAATGTGTCACTTTTTGACAGTAACTGTTTAAGTACCGTGTCAATGTGCGTTTCAAAGAGGAACGGAAAGAAACGCGCTGTCCAGAGAATGGGCAGGGGCGTGAGCTCGCGAGTCTAGGGTGAGATTTACTAGAGCAGCCCGCGTAGCACAGACTCCGGTCCGCAGCAGGGGACGGAGAAGCGGAGAAGCGTGGAGGTGGGGGTACTCAGCACTGGCCAGGTGCTTGGTTGAAAGCCCTGTATTGGGCTGGGGATTTAGCTCAGCGGCATAAGTGCCTGCCTTGCAAGCGCGTGGATGTGAGTTCGATCCTCGGTACCAAAAAAGAAAGAAAGCAAGAAAAAAAGCTGAGTCCTTAGATTTGGGTTGCTCCTCTGTAAAATCCTTGTGTTTCCAGGCTAGCACTAAGTACCTCCCATTTTCTGCTTCCTCACTGTCTGAGCCTGAGGCAGGAGGATCGCTGCAAGTTCGAGACCACCCTGAACTGCATAGTGAGACCCTATCTCAAAAAGACACCAAAAAAAGTCTCTTAAGAGTCTCTGCCAATGCTTTGCTTGATGTTTTGGAGAGCCCAAAAGGAAGAGAAATAGAAAGCCAGAGAGAGAGAGAGAACATGAAATGGTAGGAGGCAGAGGCAGGAGATTCACAGGTGCAAGTCCACCCTGGGCAACTTAGACTTTGACACAAAATAAACAATAAAAAATGGCTGAGGATGCAGCTCAGTGCAAGGGCCTTGGGTTCAATACCCAGTACTGCCAAAAACAAACAACTCAGGTTACTGCGGAGCAGGACCTCACAAGGATAAAGCAGTTCACCATGTTGGGTACGAAATTAGAACCAGACACCTAGCTGGCTCGCTTGCTTAATAACTGTGAGACCTTACACAGCCCTTTATGTGAAGATGTAGCCTTTTCCCATGTAAAACAGGAATATTAGGATCACCTCATAAAGATTAAAAAGTACTGCACATAACGCTATAGAGAGCCATTTTTATTGTTACAATTCTGTCATGAAACCCTATCCTTACCCCGTTTTTCGTTTCGGCACTGGGAATTAACCCAGGCCCTTCTGTACTCTGCCATTGAGCCACATCCCCTACCCAATTACGCTGTAGTGTGACAAGGTTTTCCTTTTTAGATCACAGGATGAGTCTCTCACGTGTGCTGGGGTTAGTATCTTTCTTGAAGAACTAAACATTCAGTTATTTCCCCCCCCCCCTTTTTGCAGTGCTGGGGATTGAACTCAGGACATTGCACATTGCTAGGTGAGCGCTCCACCACTGAACTACACCTCCAGCCCCAAGCCGGGCATTCCTACTGTTACACTTTCAGGGAAGGGACATATTGTCCATGGGTAAGGAAACTGGAATTAGACACATCAGAGCAGTATCTGCCTGCTTCTCATTGTCCTGTGTCCGGAACTCAAGGAATCTGAGCATGTTAAGATTACAAAAACAGGAAAGTGGAAGCCAGGAAAGGGTAACAAACTGTAGATGATCAGCTGTCTCCTAGACCACATGTCACATGGCCAGCAGGTTTTGGTAGTGAAGAATTTGCTAGGGTCAAACTAATTTTTAAAAGATTATCGACTTGCCTAGGCTCACGAGGTTAGACAACGCCAATGCCCAAAGGAAATCAGTTTTTTTTAAATATAAGTTGCTCCATCTTTACTTTTACTTTTGCAGTTTCAGTTACTCATAGTTAAATATAGTTGGAAAATAGACAAGAAGAAAGTCCAGCAATAAACAGTTCATAAGTTTTAAGCTGAGGGTTATTCTGACCAGGGTGATGAAATGTCACACAGCCCTGCTCTGTCCTACTAGTGATGTAAAACACACCTTTCCAACATAGTCCTGTTGTATGTACTGCCCACCCAGCACTCATTTAATAGCCGTCTTGGTTTTCAGATTGGTGATCATGGTCTTGTGCTGTTGTGTTCACATTATTCTTAGTTTACTTAAGTAGTAGCCCCAAAATGCAAGCATAGTGATGCTGGCAATTCAGATGTGCCAAACAGAGCTATGAAGAGTTTTCCCTAAAAGATGAAAGTTCTCAATAAGGATAGACACAAAAATGTTGTGCTGATATTATGGCAGCCATTGCAGATTTCCTATCGTGTTGTTGTGAAATCCAGTAATGCTTTTATTCTTTGTTTTGATTGGTTTTAGTCTGTTTTGCATTATTTAATTTCAATATGTGTGAAGGTATGGACAGCTATTTTGAAGAGAGCAAGAGACATTATGGTAGCCTGTTGATTTTCATGTTGTCTGGTTTTGAAGGCCTGTAATGCTTTTATTCTTTTGTTTTGATTGGTTTTATACTATTTTGTCTTGTTTGAATTCATTGTGTGTGAAGATATGGACAACTATCTCAAAGAAAACAAGAGACATTATGGTAGCCACTGTTGATTTCCTATTGTCTTGTTTTGAAATCCTGTGTTGCTTGTTTTGTTCTGATCTGCTTTGTTCTGTTTTGTTTTGTTTTATTCTCTTTAAAATAAAAAAATTTTCTTAAAAAATCTCATGCTGAGATTGCTAAGATCTATTGTTTGTTACTGTTGTCAATCTCTTACTATGTCTATTATTACAATTTGCCATGAATATGTATGTATAGTGATAAAACCATAGCATATATAGTGTGTCAGGCTGCCCTGAGGGTTTTGAAAAGTTTAATTTAGTGACTACATTTCCTTAGAGGTAAATTTGTATTACCTATTAAGTCAGTGATAAATAAAAAACAACCTATCTTTCTCTGACAAGAGGGAACTACTGTATTCCTAGTCTAAGGAGATTCTAATTATCTTGATGTCAAGGTCTTTCTAACTATCATTGTGCATTATTCTCACCATTCACCCACATGTCCAAGGTAACTAAATCAACCATATTCAGAAGAAATATTTTCTGGTGTTCCTTCGGACACAACATTGATGGCTGTAGAGATTTTACTCTATAAATTCTAGCATGCCAAAGGACATAAACTGACCCTGTAGAATACAATTAACTAGATAAGCATCATTATCTCAAACCATGCCCTTGCTTTTCTGATTTAACCCTAATAATAGTCCATACTACCCATGGGAGGTTCAAAAATAATTTTATAATTCTTAATTTCTGAAAATGAGTATGAGATTCTTAAGTTAAATAATTTTTCATAGCAGTCAGGAAAAAATATACACTTTTTAAAAATTAAGTTTGTTGTTACATTTTAGGTATATATAACTGTAACATTCATCATACAAAATTTGTACCTTTACATGATACATCTCGACTTTTTTCCCCTTCTCCTACCCTCCCTTCAGACCCTCCTTCTACTTATTTACAAAAGCTTTGTTTCCATTTTTTCCTGTTTTCTTGTTTGTTTTTCTTTTTTCTTCCTTCCTTTCTCCATTCTCCTCCCTAGTTCTTTTTCCCATTTGAGCATCTTCTTCCTATTTCACAACATCTATTATACATTTGGTCTTTATGCACATTTTCAGTTTCTCACACCAGAGAAACCATGTGATTTTTTTGAAATACAGAATGTTTTATTGTAAAACATTGGAAAAACATTAAAAGACAAATGTTCATTACATAATCAGCAATATTAAATATATGGAAACTGTAAATCTTCGAAATGTGGTAGGCACTTCCAGAGAGCTAAATAATGCAAACTATCCTACCTTCTTCTCTAACGCTTGCTATGATGAGAAATATGAAGACCTTACTACTAGTTATTCAAAGTCATCAACTTTGGGTTCAACTTAACCACAAAGTAAAAATTGTGTTCAAGATGTTCCTGACACATGAAGCTTCCAGGTGAATTTCAGAAAAGTTAACAGAAGTATCTTCCTTTTTTGCCTGTGAGTGCTTGTTATTGTGTTGTTGACTTATATCCACCACAGATACTAGTTCTAGGCCAGCCCAAGGGTCTTCAAGCATTGAAGGCTTGAAATAACTTTCCAACTCATTAGAGATTCTTTTTCTCTCTAACTCGCCCTGATCCAAATGGTGTAGCTGGAGAACCCTGGGGGTGGGGCTGCTGCTGCGCTGGGGAGTAGCTAAGTTGTTGCTGGGACCCTGAAGGTGACCTGGAGTAAAAGCCAATGTCACCAGGGCACGGAGACCAGAGCCAGTCCCACAAGAAGCTGCTGCCATGTTGCTGAGGGCGGCTGCTTCCCTAGGGCCTAGGCAGAAGCTTCTTCTGCTACCCTAACCTCCTACACCTGGGCCAGGTAAGGAGTCAGGGGTTGAAAATTCGGTGGTTGCGTGGCAGGAACCAAAGGTGAAGACTTCACTGTCTCATTCTCCCACCAGAACTGTAATTAACCATGTGATTTTTTGGAAATATTTTCCCTTTTCACTCTTTTATAATTTTTATTTGTTTATTTTGTATCAAGGATCGAACTCATGACCTCGCACTTTCCAGGTAGGCACTTATGCTGCTGAGCTAAACTCCCAGCCAACCATGTGTGTCTGATTTATTTCACTTAAGAGTATGGCATCAAGGTGCATCCATTTAGCTAGAATTCTCTCAAGTTTATCCTTACTCATGGCTGAGTACTAGAAGCTTGAGGCTCAACACTAGACACCTACTAAGTCCATTTGTTCAAAAGTTTTGTTCAGTTCTAGTATTTCATTGTTGATGTTTTTTGGTCTAGTTGATCAACAAAGCATATTATAAAGAAAAATGGTTATAGTTTGCTATTGTGTGATGTAATAATGTTGAAATAGAATTAAAATTGTATCATGATAAGCAGTCAGATTTTCACAGTGATGAGTGGAAAGTTGGGTCAGATATCAGCATAATGCAGATAATTACTTATTAGCATGATGGGCCTTTGTTGCTTGAATAATCATTTTCACTTGTGCAAAGTTTTCCAGAATAATTTTATAATTTTTATGTCTATTCAGCTACTTAGGCCGTATGTGGTAAGCACATAATATGTGCCCCAATTAGGCTAGGTATTGTGGATGTATAAAACGTACAGTAAATTCCCAACTTATGATAGAATTCCATTCTGGGAGATGTTCACATGTAGGATTTGTTGGTAAGTTTGACAAAGTAAGCCTCATTCACCTTTGACACAAATATACACTGTAAAGCACAGAAAAACCAAACGCACACAAAAATACTATAAATAAACTACTTTTAACCTTCAATGTCACACTGCAGTGCAACAGCTGGCATCTAGGGGACTGCACGGAGAGAACTGACAAGAAGAGCATCACTAACTGGAGGGGGTGTGTGTGGGGGCGCGGGACATCTATCACCTTTCACCTCGGTCCAGCCCCTCCGTTATTCCCATGGTTGTCACTTTGCACACCGAGCGGTCCCTACCACATCACTGCTGCTTTTCCTCTTGCTTCGGACATCCTGGGCTCTCACTGAGCTCGGTGTGGCTGTGCAGTACCGCACTGCGCGGCGAGCGCACAGCAGCACAGCCGCGACAATGTCCTGCAGACGTGTGAGCTGTTTCCTGGACTTGTTGGCATCTACCAATGTTCATAATTTGAGGTCCATTCGTTTTGGAATCTTTACAAGTTTGGGGCTTACTGTGTATTAGATTAGGCTAAGCATACATTAAATATTGTTAATGTTACTGGTATTAAATATTTATATTAATAGAGAAATTAATAATTAAATTAATAATACGAAATATTATTTTAATTATTCAGACTTCGAGAAACAGTATTGTTTTAAATGTACTATACAAATTCAAAGAGGTAGACAGTAACTTGGTTTTGAGACTGGAGAATTGGAATGGCAGAGCTGGCTGCGGAAGGAGCTGTTAATTACAAGCTCTCGAGACCGGAACCCGTGCAGAACAGTTCCCACGGGACTTCTTGCGAGAGCTCAGGTAGGTTTTTCAACAGGATAGGCTAGAGCTGACTTCAGCCTGAAGTGTGAGATCCCAGGACCGCCTCTTAGGACCCGTATGTGGAAGTTCTCCAGGGTTTCCTGGGGATTTGATCAGTATAAAAGGTCAGAGGCCAAGGACAGCTTGCTGTGGTGGTGGTGGCCTTTCCCCTGGGTGCAGTTTTATCTTGCTTTTTCCTCTTTTACTTGGCCTAAGCTTGCTCTTCAGAGCCAGTTTCTCCCTCACGATTCTCTTACACTTTTCCAAATAAACTTTGTTGCTGCTTTTTGCATGTTTTGTTCATTTCTTTGTTCAAGATAGGAAGAACCTGAACTCCAACTGCAGAAGGAAACAAAAGGAACCCACACCCCACTTTTAGAAGGAGCTACCTGATAATAGTTTAAATGACAAAAAGCTTTTCTGAAATATTAAATTTAGAGACTGTATTACCTTAGGGATATAGTTGTATTACCTATGAAATCAATGATACATTTTTAAAAAGTTAAAAAATTGGGAGCTGTAATCCCCACACTCTGGGAGTCTGAGACTGAGGCTATAGTTAGAAATAATGGAGCTAAGGACATCACTCCCTTGCATCCATTTAATTTTTTTACATTTTAATTTATTTATTTTGGTACCAGGGGTCGAACTCATGACCTCGCACTTGCCAGATAGGCTGAGCTAAACCCCCAACAATCCATTTAATTTTAAACAGCGCCCTGGGGTCATTCCTCTTTGCTTGGTCGTGTGACGCAGACACTCAACAAAAAATAAGTAAACCTGATGCTCCAGGCAAAAGCACACTAAAGGGATCTACACGCTTGACCTATAGTTACCTTCACTCTACTCCAGCTTTCCTAAGGGATCATGAATAACACTGCATCCCATGCATGTAGTTAAGAACAGAGTGAATTCCGGGACAGTGGTATGTGTTGAGAGCCTCTGAGATGACTCACCACCTGGCAGTCAACTCTGTCAATCACACGTAGAGATTCTGGGCTGAGGCGCGTGTCCTTTAAATCCCAAACGCTCCATCCGTCCCGGGTGGCCGCTGCTGTGTGCTGTGCTCCGCGTGCAGTGCTTCTCCTTTCCTATCGCCCGGCACCAACTTTCAGTTTGTGCCATATCTTTGGCTCGCCAGCCTTGTCCTGAGCACAGCTTCCGTGATCTTCGATAAATGAGGCTGCTTGGTGCGTACCACTGGGTGTGGTACTCTGCTTGTACACCAGAGCCTGGATTATACCTGGTGAATTCATCATGAGATAATAGGAGGATGGAGAGTTCAAGCTCAGCCCGGGTAATTAGCAAGACCCTGTCTCAAAATAAAAAATAATAAAAGGGCTGGGGTCGTAGCTTAGTGTGAAGACCCTGGCTTCAATTCCTAGTACTATACAGACTGAAAGACAGACTGACAGAAACAAAGAGAACTACAAAGAGTTGCAGAGGAATCATTTAAGTTCTTAAAAATAGTAACTAGTTCTTATGCATGAATGTTTATATAGGGATTCCATTTTATAAACATGTACTGCCAATGTTTTTACTGATACAAAAAAATGCAAATGAAAATCTGTATTACTTGCAACAAATCTGCTGAATCTAGGTCTTTTAGAAGTTTTTTATTGAGGGTCAGGCATGGTGGCACATGCCTGTACCCCTAGCACTGAGGAGGCCGAGGCAGGAGGATCACTGTGAGTTCAAGGCCAGCTTAAACTACACAGTGAAACCCTGCCTCCAAAAGACAAAAATAAAATAAAATATTGATAAGACTAACTTCTGCATCAATTTTTAAAACATAATTTCAACCAGGCACGGTGGCATGTGCCTATAGTACCAGTTACTCAGAAGGCTGATGCAGGAGGCTCACTTGGACCGGGAATTTGAGATGGCCTGGACAATACACCAAGATGTTGTCTTAAATAGCAAAGAAAATTGTCCTAGGTGTTGTAAATATATATTGATGAATACAGCAGTTCATATCCTCGAGCATTTCATTTTATTTTTCAGTTTTTTGATACACGGATCTCACTATGTAAGCCCGTCCTGTATCTCACGATCCTGGGTAAGCCTCTGGAGTGCCGGCCTTGCCAGCACACCCAAGCCTAGTTAAGCACTTACAGTTGGGTAGAAACAAAGAGTCATTGCAAGTGACAGTGAAGAGCTCTGTAAATACCAGGCCAGCAAGGAAGAGGAGGAGAGGGAAAGATTCAAGGAGATGATGACCTTGTAGGGGACAATCATGGAAGGACAAATGTGCCTGTGGGAGGGGACTGTGGAGGTAGACAGTAGAAGGAAAGGCATTCCAGGACTGAGAGAGCATCATGAGGGAAACAAGCCTAAGACCAGAGCTGGGGTTTCCTGTGCTAGTTTCCAAGCCTTGCATTTAACCTGCCTGGAGAGAGTCTCTAAAAACAAATAACTAGGACACACTGACTATGACATTTAAATATAAATGTTAATGATTGGTTTTCCATATTTTGGGACGTTAAGAATTTACACACTTGTATTCACTTTGCGTAAATGTCTTTTTAGTGAAGAGCCCTTTTGGGATGATTCAACTGTTTATATTCACTTTCAAATAAAACGCAGATTCCAGCACTACATGTGTATTTTCCACAGAAAAAAGCTATCTTAATGCCGAATATAGCCAATTTGCTTCAGGATGTACTGATTATTGAACTACAATTAAAAATGGCTTTAATAACATAAATACTAAACTTTGTATTTTAAAATCCTGGTAGTATTTATGATTAACAGTTTATAACTTGCTTTTATATAACATCAAGTCAGTACTGTCATCGAAGTTTAAAAATATTCATTTAAAGCACATCATTAGGCCTTTTATTCTAGACTTTTAAAAAAGAAAACATTGGAGAAGAGTGAGCTCTTCTACAAAATTACAAAAAACTTCACATCATGTGACAGTTGGAAAGTTTGTGGAAAGCTGGATTTAAAAAAGCCTCGCACTGGAATTCAGGCGGTCACACCAGATTTCACCATGAGGAGCACACGAACGCGTGTGGCACTGAGCACAACGCGGCAACGTCCCTATGGCCAGGAGAACCTTCTATTTTGTATCGGAAAGTGCAGCCTTGGCGACGCGGCAACATCGCCCATCTCGCACACGCTTTCGTACACCGACGCTGCCCGCAAGAGTCCCAGGGTCCCGGCCTGCTGCGTCTCGCTGGCTGCGCGGTCGCTGTCGCCGTCGCAAGGCGTGGGCCGAGCAGGGTAGCGCGGCTGGGTCCCGCACTAGGATGCGGTTAAGGTCTGCAGGCGACCTCGTCCTGTGCACCGGCGGGGAGGGAGGAATGCGTGTGTGTGTATCCCCACATCAATCAGGACCACGCAAAGCCAGCCTCCCCTCCGCCGGGCTCCGACCTGGCCGCACGGGGCCGGGTCGCCCTGGAAGCGCGCGGTCCCGGAGTCGCTGCCCTCCGGGACCCCGCGCGCCCCGCGCCGTCTCCCCGGCGACGCGCTCCGCGGCAAGATGGCGGAAGGTAGAGACAAGGAAGGTACGAGAAGGAGGCCGGGTGGCCCCCCTCGCCGCAGGCCGCGACCCCGGGGGAGGACAGGGCTGGGCCGCGCCACTCTGCGCCGCGCCACCTCCGCCCGCGTCCTTGCCGCCGCCCCGCCCTCGGCGTCCCCGCGCCCAGGAGGCCGGGCCTGAGCTGCGCGCGGGCCGCCACAGAGGCGGCTAATGGCGCCCGCTGCGCTGCCGGGGCGCGCGCCCGCACCGCTCCACAGCTTCTACCCGCGCTCGGCCGCGGGCGCCACGCCGGAGCGGGCCTGGCTGCGGGCACCCGGGCGGCCGCCGCGCTCGGCCGCGTCCTGTGCCCCGCCCTGGGCCTCCGTGCGACGTCAGCGCCGCCATCTTGGTCCCTTGGCTGGGACACGGGAGGACGACTGAGATCGCTGGCCGCGGTCGTGGCCTTAACGGGACAGTGTTCGGGCAGCTTTCACAGAATACGCAGCAGCAGTATGAGGGGTGACTGCGGGATGAAACTAGCCTGCGGTCGCCGGGGCCCCATGATGAATGTATTGCTCGCGAGACCTGAAAAACCGATTGTGCATATTTATTTCCTTAGACTTTCTTTTATGTTTTCAAAGCAAAACCCAAAAAAGGGATAAAAATGATATAGTTTCAAAACAAAAAATAGGAAATCAACACCAGTTAATATATTGCATATTGTTATCGTCAAAGTAGCTGTTCAGATTACAAGATGTAGGCATGGAAAAATGGTAAATCAGTGTCCATATTTAATAGCAAGACCTTTAAGTTGTCTTTAATCAACCAGAGGATTTAAAACCCGCTGCTTAGATACCATCCTTTTAGTTTCTCAGAAATAATTGTGTCGTAATCGGCAAAATCACTGCAAAGAAATAAAAGTGCTCCCCTCCCCCAGGTAAACATGATAGAAGTGAAAGTCATAATTTCTCCTGTTTCCTTTCTGGGCCGCTCTGAGCTCCCCATCAACACACAGTCCTCAGCGGGGAAGACAATGTAGTCAGGTTAACGACCAGTGTTTGCGCCAGATGTTACTCGCCAGGGTGATGACAGAGAATCAGAGGAAAAAAACATGACCCTGCCAAAGATCTACCTACTGATAGCGGGAAGGCTATGATTTTATATGGTCCAGTTTAACAGGCCAGGATTATTTTATGGGTGTATCTTTGCTAAATTGCCTTTATAATTTTATAGTGCTGCTTTAAGATTGGAAGGTGCATTCTAAGAAAAACAATTACTTTTTTTTTTTTGGTCTTTTTGAGACAGGGTCTGCTATGCAGTTCAGGCTGACCTTGAGCTCACTTTGTAGCCCAGGCGGTCTCTAACTTGCAGTGATCCTCCTGCCTCAGCCTCCTGAGTGCTGGGATTACAAATGTGTACCACCACGCCC
Source organism: Dolichotis patagonum (assembly GCA_004027295.1). Lineage (NCBI taxonomy): Eukaryota > Metazoa > Chordata > Mammalia > Rodentia > Caviidae > Dolichotis > Dolichotis patagonum. The sequence continues at coordinate 42,194 of PVJX010003695.1, forward strand.
AGCTTCCACTACGTTTTTTAAAAGGTTAATTAAAATATTTCCTTGGAAAGCAGAATGATTTTTTAAAAAAATTAAATTCTCATTTGTTTACAAAAATAGAGGGAAAACACATTGGAAGATAAACTGATTTTTTAAGAAGAGTTGATTACATCAGCATGAGAACCACTCTGGAATATACTGTAAACTTTCACAATTCTCCTTTACAAGAAACAGATTTAAAGCTTTCCTGCTTTTTCACTTTCAAAACTTTCAAGAATATTTTTCTATTTAAAATAATTAAAGCAAAAACAATTCTGGCTGCTCCCATATAAGAAGTTAATGACTTGTGAAAGCTAGGTGGCATTTATTCAATTGGAGCATATTTGATGGCCGTCATATTGAACACATTCTGTAGAGTTGAACTGTGGAGGATACAGAGATGAAACAGATATTGTTGCTCCCAAGAAAGGTGGCATCAGTAAAGAAAGTTAAACATACACAAATGAGATGGTGCAGGTGACTGGGCTGAGCTGCACTTGTCCAAGGTGAGTTATGTAACCTGGTGTGTCCCAGACACTGGCCTGATGTGACTGGGAACTTAACCAGAAAGGAGGACTCTCGGGCCCTGCCCTGCCTCACTGAATCAGCCATCATGTACAGACATCTGCAATGCTCCATATGGGCAGCATGCTGTATGATGTGTTCTGTCTTAGTTACTTTTCTCCTTGCTGAGGCAAAAACCCAACACCCATAGTTAAAGGGGGAAAGGTTTATTTAGCTCACAGTTTGTGGAGGTTTCAGCCCATGATCAGCTGGCATCAAGGCAGGGTAGCACATGGTAGAGGGACAACCATTCAAGGTGACAGAAGACAGCAAAAGCAGAGAAACAGAACACAAGCCTGTTTCTATCCTTTATATTGTATGCAGGCTACCACTCGCACCCTTAATCCCAGCATTGGACAATGAATCTATTACAAATTGGATTCAGGCACCTCCGAAAAGCCAGACTCGCCATGACTGCATGAGGCCATAACATATTTCAATCTTTTTTTTTTTTTTTTTTGGTCTTTTTGAGACAGGGTCTCACTATACAGTTGGAGCTGGCCTTAAACTCACTTTGTAGCCCAGGCTGGTCTCGAACTTGCAATGATCCTCTCTGCTTCAGCTTCCCAAGTGCTCGGATTACAGGCATGCACCACCATACCTGGCTCATATTTCTTTTCTTTTTTCTCTTCTCTTCTCCTCCCTTTCTTTTCTTTTGTACTGGAAATCAAACTCACAGCCTTGAATTTGCCAGGCAGGACTTGTGCCTCATGCGGACCATGCCTGTAATCCCAGAACTTGAGAGGCTGAGGGAGGAGGATTGCAGTGACTTCAAGGCCAGCCTGGGCTACAGAGTGAGTTCAGGGCCAAACTGAGTGAGACTTTGTCTAGAAAAAAAATCCACCAATCTTTAAAGATGCTGTTAAAAACCTAGAGTGAATTTTGCCATTTTAGTGCATTTCTTTCCATTTTTTTTTCTGGGAAGATTTGTATTTTCTTTTGTAGATTTGATATTTTATTGAATACAGTTTTTGTGTCCAGCTTTTTCCACGTACTATCATAAACATTTTTTCATGCCATAAGAATATTCTAAAAATATCATCTATACTAGATAAATTCATTGTGTTTATGACTATAATACTTAAAGTTTCTCTGCTTGTTGCATATTTAGATTGTGTCCAATAATGATGCAGTTAAGGTTTGTCTACAAAGATCTTTTGACCCAACTTTGATCCTGATTTTCTGTCCACTTTGGAAGAATAATTTCATTTCTCTTGGTTACAGAGGATAAACTAATTTCCAAGATCCTTACATACCTAATTACATTCTTTCCCAATTTTTAGAATTAACCAAAGATATATAATTGCCAATCAGAGCTTATGATTAGTGAAAGATACATATTTGCTTACTGCTTATCTGTGCTACTACAGTGGAAACTCCATGAATTCAGAGACTGTGCCAAATCTCTGGAATTTAGAAAATGTGCAGGACATAGTAATCACTCAGTCAGTACTGTTGAATGAATGGATGCATGAACCAGGAGTGACACTGTAAATAAATTTGATGTCACCCTACATTGTCTTATGGGCAAATGTATTTTTCTGTTATCTCTTAAAAGTAATGAAAATGGCTTAGAGTTATTCTTGTTACACCTGCAGAGGCACTGAGAGTGGAACTCATATACTTAATCCAACCTTGAGATGTGAAGAACTGGAATGGCACTTGTACTTGAGCAGAATGACTGGCCACTTGTTTATTTTTACTCTTCCTGAAACGCCAGTGAAGTTACAGTAAAGGAAAACAAGGGGCGAAGACCTACAAGGACAAAGAGAGCGGGGAAAGGAGATAGTAGTGCTTTGTAAAAAACAAACAAACAAACAACAAAACAACCTTGGGAGAGGATATTATGCATTTTTACATGGATAGATGTAAGGCAGCTAACCCAGCAGAACCAAACACAATGGCTGTTGTCTAAAGGAAGGCGTCCAGGCCAGTTTGCACTGAGGGACCCTCCACAGGCTCGGGATGCAAGGCTGAAGCCATCTCTAAAGCTTGGTTGCAGAGTGGGGCTGACTACAGGAAGTTGGGATGAAGCTCATAAGTAAGCTCATAGATTGCCCATGGCCTGCAGTAACCAGGTGACTGACCACTTCCATCCACGCAGAAGACCAGAAGTTTACTCTCGGCATGCTTTCACCTCAGACAGGGTCAGGATTTAGGGACACCTGGCACAGCAGATGTCCCATTATTATTATCATCTTTCAGGTGGTAACTTCACATATTAAAATTTGTTGAAATTCAGTTTTTTAGACAAGGTCCCAGTATGTAGTTCAGGCTGGTCTTGGACTCACATTTATCCTCCTGCCTCAGCCTCCTGAGTGCTGGAATTACAAGTGTGCGCCACTACATCCAGCTGAAATTGAGTATTATAGTTTAAATATTCTGGATAGGACCCAAAATAATCTGAAAAAGGTAGTATTTCTAATAGATGTCAGAAGGGTTCTGAAATTCTCTTAAGATTTTAATAACAATGAAGGAGAGGAGCTATGTGCCTTTAATTAGTTCATTTGCATTAGAACTAAATTATTAAAAAATTTTTAAGTACTAAGAGCATGAAGAGAAAAGTCAAAAGGGGCAGGTGTGGTGGCCCATACTGTAAACCCAGCGCCCAGGAGACTGAAGCAGGAGGATTGCCACAAGTTTGAGGCTAACCTGGGCTACACAGTGAACTCAAGGCCAGCCAGAACTATATAGGGAAAACTTGTCTCAAAAATTTTTTTTGGAAATCAAGAAACTTTGGATGAAATCAATAAATAAAATGGAATTTCATATGAACCTATGTAGTATAATGAAAAGAGCAGATAACTGTCAAGAATGAGATCCCAGTTTAGGAACTTTTATCTCTGCTATACCCACTTCGATGGCCAAAGCGTGGATATTGCTGTCATCTAGAATTGTTTCCTGCTCTTAAATTCAAACAGTCCACTCTCAGACTACCTTGCTCAATGCTGATTATTTTAAAGTAACACCCCCCCCCTTTTGGGTACTGGGGTTTGAACTCAGGTCCTAATGCTTGCTGGGCAGGTGCTATGCCACTGAGCTATATCATCAGCCCCTTAAAATAGTCTTATGACCTAATTCAAACTCTGCAGAACTAATTTCAAATTTACAAAAAAGTTTGCAAGTATGGTTCAAAGAATTCTCATATTTCCTCAACCTAAATTCAATAATTTTTAACATTTTTCCATATTTTTTTATTCTATGTATGTACCTATAAAATATTTTTCCTTGAACTGCTTGATAGTATATCCATTCTACTTTATCCCTTAATAGTTGGGTGTATAGTTCCCAAGAACAGTCGCTTATGTAAAGTCTCTATCTACTGCCCATATTTCAGTTTTGTCAGTTGTGCAAATTTCGACAGTTGTCCAATTGCCTTTTATAGCTTTTTCCCCCAGTACAAGTTTCAGTCTAGAATCACAAATTACATTCAGTTGTCCTCTTTGGTCTCATTTATTCAAGAACAATCCTTTTGTTGTTGTGGGGTGTTTTGTTTGTTTTGTTTTTGAGATAGGGTCTTTCTATGTAGTTTAGGCTTGCTTTGAATTTTACTGTATGGCCCTGACTGGCCTCAAACTCTTTGATTCTCCTGCTTCAGCCTTCTAAGTGCTAGGATTACAGGCGTGTGCCAACATGCCAACTAGAGCAGTCCTTTTGTCTTTCTTTTTTTATCGTGATAGTGATCACTGTTGGTTTAGAAAGGATCCTTACTATCTGTACAAATTTATGATTTCCTCAGACCTCTAATCCTGTCACCTCTTGTGGACAGCCAACTTCTTCACTTATTTTATGGCAGAGAAACTATAGCCATAAACACGCAGACTCCCTCAATTTCTTGTCTTTTTTTTTTTTTTTTCCTGGTACCGGGGATTGAGCTCATGACTTCATGCCTGCCGGGCAGGCACTTATGCCGCTGAGCTAAATCCCTGGCCCTCCCTCAATTTCTTGACCCACTTATTTATCTGCATCTACTGGATTATTACAAAGACCTCTGAACTAGCTCACTTATTGTCATTTAATATGCTGATAATCTATCTCTTTATGAATTCTCTACCTAAAACCCTTTCTGCCTCTCTGTCTCCATGTTTTGAGACGGGGCTTGCTGTACAGTTCAGGCTGGCCTTGAGATCACTGTGTAACTCAGCTTGACCTCTAACTGGCTGCAATATCCCTGCCACAGTCTCCTGAGTGCTGGAACTACAGGTATGTGCCACCACACCTGGCACCTAAAATCCTTTAGCATCTTCACATCACCCTTGAACTCATCCCAGTACTAACAACTGGGACTGGGGATTCTCTTTTCTGCAGGTGTTTTGTTTTTCTCTCTCATCATATGCTTGTACCACCCTCCAGGCATAACATGCCTCATCACTGGATTTATTTGCTGGTTTCTTTTTTTTTTTTTTTTTTTTTGGTACCGGGGATTGAACTCATGACCTCGAGCTTGCCAGGCAGGCACTTAAGCCACTGAGCTAAATCCCTGGCCCTATTTGCTGGTTTCTTAAGGGAAGCGAAGACCTGGGCACATGCTGCTTTCTCTTCTTGCATGTAGTAAATAGTATTGCTTAGTGGTTATGAGCATGAGATATACAGGAAATGCCATGAGCTGGAGAACAACTTCTTGTGTCCAGCGAGGAGTCCAGCGTGGCAGAGCAACTTCCCAGGAGGAAAGAGCAGGCACCGTCTGGGCAGGAAGGAAAGCAGACTCTGACCTTGCCCTCTTGGATATGACTTACTGTTGAGAGAACCATTCAACAATGACGCATTATTTGATTACACTTAAGATAAATAGTTCAGAGAAGTTCAGGGTTCCAGCAGAGGGAACCTGATTCAAGTTTTTCTTGCTCTGGGGGCTTGAAGTTTGGCATTCCTTCTGCTGAAGGCTACTAGGTCTTAACAGATGGAACTGCAGATTCGAAAGCCTGAAGGAAGAAAGGAGTGGGGCGGTGGGGAATTACTGGGAGCTCCAGTGAGGGATGGACGGGGCAGCCAGGGCAAGGAGCTGGTGTGAAAGATGGTTTGTGGGGCTGGGGATTTAGCTTAGTGGCTTAAGCGCCTGCCTGGCAAGCGCAAGGCCATGAGTTCAATCCCCGGTACCAAAAAAAAAAAAAGAAAGATGGTTTGTGATGTACCTGGGCACAGAGGCTGGCTTCTGTCTGAGAGCAAAGAAGCCATGGAAGCTTTTTCAACAGGAGGCAATACAATTCAGCTTATTGTTTTTTGTATTTTTGTAGTGAGTACTGTACTACTGAGCTACATCCCCAGTGCTCTAATTTTTTTTTTTTTTTTTGAGATAGAGTCTTGCTAAATTGTCAGGCTGGCCTTGAATTTAGTCCTTGTCTCTACCCCAATAATTGGGATTATACGCATGTGCCACCAAGTTGGGCCTAGTTTATATTTTTAAGAAGTCACTTAAATCTATCTTATCAAACATTTATAATTTATTTATAGGGAAGTTTTCCAAATCTGGTTTTCTAGGCTTTGGACTATAACAGTACATTATTACTATCTGTAATCACCCTGCTGTATACTAGAGCTGCTTGTTTCTGTCAAACTATAACTGGTGCCTGTTGATCAACCTTTTCCCATCTCTTTTAACCTCATACTATGTTCAAAAAGGTTGTTTGCGGGTTTTTTTGTGTGTTTGTTTGTTTTGTGTTGTGTAGCCCTGGCTGGATTTGAACTTGAGACCCTTTGCCTCAGCCTCCTGAGTGCCAGGATTACAGGTATATCCACCACGCTTGGTTTAGAAAAGTTATTTATTTCACACACTGAGCTTTAAATGTGGGATTTCATGAGAATTACAAAGTGTGAGATGGTTTAGTTTCATGTGTTTGGGGTTGAAATGTCATTAATCAGTCAACCAATGTAGGCATTGCATGCCAATTACCGGGGACCTTCAATCCCAGTTGCATACATGAACAGAACCACTGTCTTATTTAACAAAGAGAGCTCGCTTGGCTGCACTGTGGAAGACTGGAGCAGGGCAAGAACAGAGGGTGCTGGTGGCGCCCTGGGTCAGGTGAGAATCTAGGGTTCCTGCTTAACAGGAGTGCGTGCTGAGAGCACAGATGGATACAGTGACAGCTGTTAGTCTTCTGGTCTTTCTGTAGCTGGCCTGTTTCCTTTGTAAACTAGCATCTTCTATAATAAGCAGTGATAACACGAGTTTGATAGATGACAGCACAAATCCACTTTATAAATGGATGACTGTATTTTGTCTTTGAATCAAATTTTTTATGAAATAAAAAATCACTAAGAACTGTCTCCTCCCCTGCCCCAGAATAAGACACGAATTGATTTCTTGACTTTTTTTCTTTTAAACAGCCTGTATCTGGGGTAAGTGTTGGCATTACTGGCATCAAATAGCACAACGACATTATTTATGCCTCTGTTTAATTAACCTCAAGGGCATTTCTTTACTTTCCTTGTTGTATACCTTAAATAGTTCTCAGGGTGAATGTTTCTCTTGGGGCTTATTGTTTTATCTTAATCTGTGGGTAGGATTTTGAATACTTCGCAATGCAAGTGTTAGCCGTGTGTAGAGACCCCTCAGTTTCAGGAAAAACTCGGCTGCTCTGCGTGTTTAAGTGACTCATACATTTAAGTGACTTGACTCATACACTTAAGTACATTTAAGTGACTTGACTTTTATTTAGGTTATGACTGATTCCTCAGTGATTACAATCAATAAGTTCTTCTCTTGAGGTTACCATGCTTTGTTTTTCTTTCTGTAGTTTAACTTGTAATCACACATTGCTTTAGCCTTCTTAGTATTTCCATTGCTAAGAAAACATACAATGTGAAATGGTTGACACTGTTAGTATCTAATATGGAATTAAAGAGAAAAGGGGGTTGCTGTATAATGATATAATTGCTTCTAACCGGGATTTCATTAATAAAAAGCATTTTATTATTGTATTATTGTATTGTATTATTATTGTATTAAATTGTATATTAATTTAGTTATACTTATTTTAAAATAAACAAGTCTGCTGTATTTTGTGGACTAACAAAGTAAGAACAAGTAAAAATAAGGTAAAGAATATTTTTTATTAATTACTTTTTTTTTTGCAGTGCTATGGCTCAAACCCAGCATCTCATGAATTCTAGGCTGCCACTCTCCACTAACTATGCCCCCAGCCCAAGAATATTTTTTAAAGCAATATGACATACAAATTTTTATTCAGTATTTTAAGTAGATGATTTATGTATCATCTAATGGAAAAATTATACTAATTATAAGTTCAACATATTAATGAAATGTTAGCAGATTGTTCTAAGAGATATAACTTCATGAAAACTACTGTTAGAGCAGTAGTAGTGGATGGTGGTACACACCTGTAATCCCAGCACTTGGGAGACTGAGGCAGGAGGCCAGTCTGGACTACGTAGCCAGACCCCATCTCAAAAAAACCCCCCCAAAACCCTGCTGTTGGTAACTGAATGTGAAGTGAGATTTTACCTCCTTCCTTTCTACCTACACTTCATGTAAATGAGTAACAGAAAACTTATTTTCTTCTATAAAGTCTGTAACTTACTTTCTTGCATTACTAAGCAACCTCTCCAAATTAGACAAGATTAGTAATGATAATGGCTGTCTTTTATTGAATTTTGCTACATCTTGGTCAGTATTCTTCAAAACAGCCTCAGGAGATAGATACTCTTGATATTATCCATTTTACAGATGAGAAAACGAAATATCGGAGCAGTTAAGTAAGTGGCTTATCTGAAAGGCTACGACACTAATTAAGTGGACAGCCTGGTCTTTGAACTTGAACGGTCTGGCTCTGGAGGGTGTGACTGGAACCATTACATTGCATTGCAACTCAGAAATGGTGACAAAATTTATGTAAAGTAAATGTTCATAAAGTATTTTTTCATTACTGTTCACACTTTACTCAGATTTTCTTAGTTTTTACCTTTTCTGTTCCGTGAAAGGACACCGCATTGCATTTGGTTGTTGTGGCACCTTAAACTCCCCTTGGTGGTAGCAGTTGCTCATGACTTTCCTGTTTCTGATGATCTCTTTGACAGTTCTGAGGAACACAATCTGTGTGGTTTTTGTCTTGTCACTAGCCTGGGTCTCAGGATTTGAGGGGAAGGGCCACACTGATGGAGTGCCGTTTTCAGGACATCATGTGAAGGGGACACACTGGAAATGCAGCTTCTGACATCACCGCGCCTGAGAGCTTGTGTGGAGGTTCTAGCAGGGGGCACAGCTGCACCTGGTGAGGGCTGGTCCTCTGTCGGGGCGGCCGTCCTCTCCCACGGAGCGCGCGGCTTCAGGAGGGACACAGGTGGCGTGGTGAGGGCGGAAGGGGACACTGCCTAGCTAGCTGGGTTGGCCGAATCAACCCTGGCAGGCAGTGGGGTGACGGATGCTGCAGTCAGGCCGCCCTGGCATCCAGTCAGTCTTGATCGCCTGGTGGAGGTGGTGTCTGTCAGCTTTCTCTCATTTCTATTTCCTTTCTCTCTACTGAAGTCTTTGGGAGATAGTCACTGTGGACAGTTGATGCCTCAGCAGTGTGGAGTAACACCCCGCTCCTTGAAGGCAGAGAATCTGTGTGACTTACATATTTGAAATTGTTCTGTACAGATTTGTCTCTTCTGTTTGTCTATATACCCCAACATTCATTTCTGTCAGCATGGACTCATGGATATTTATTTTGTATTTTGGGTTACAGCCCAGCACTACTTACAGCTTACATTATTCCAGCTTTGGCCCATGGAAATTCTTTCACTTGGTTTCTGTGTTCCATGGAATTTTAAAAAGTACTTCGACTACTACTGTAGAAGAAGACCACCCCACCCCCCAGGATACTTCTGTTTCCTAGTTGCCCAAGTAATAGTTCCTGTGCCAGTTCCTGTTGCTCCTGTCTCTTAGCAACGGCTGGTCACTATGATGCACATTGTATAAACCAACCCCCAATTGACAAGCCACTGTGCCTCTGTACCTCCTACTTGCTTATCCCCTATAAGCCCTAGATTGCCAGGGATCAAAGCCTGATATTCTGGGAATGATCCCAGTCAGTTCCCATTGACAAAAATAAATCTTCCTCCAAATCCTGGTGTCTTTTCCGTGTTTCTGTTGCGGTAGCGCTACTAACATTGCATATTTCTACTTATAGCATCTGGACACCAGATAAATGGGTTCAGTACAGCAGACAGTTCTCTCCTTCTCTGCAGGTACAAACTCAAATGTCCCGGCAGTTAGGACTCAAGTTAGTGTGGCCCCTGCAGGGTGAGGGTTCAGCCCCACTCACTGGCCCAGGAAGGCTGCCCAGGGTCAGCAGCCAGCAGCGGCTCCCTGCACCCTCTCCTGACTCAGCACAAATGGACTGGTGGGAGGGGTCACAGAAGGCAAGGAACCACTAGGTGGATTTACCAGTTTATTCTCAAGGACATTATGAGGGAAACAGGAAGGAATGTAGAGCTCAGGAGGTGAGGTCTGGAAGTGGGGAGCCGTCAGGGAGTTGGGGAGGCATGCTTGGCCCAGCCTGCGTGTGATGCACTCACCAGTCCAGAAGCTTTCCTGAGGGATTTTTAAAGCATATTTGCTTTTTTTTTTCCCCCGTCTTTTTGAGATAGGTTCTCACTATGCAGTTCAGGCCAGTCTGTTCTAAAACTTGCAAACTATTTTTCCTGCCTCAGCCTCCCCAGTGCTGGGATTACAGGAGTGCGCCACCATGCCCAACATTTTTTTCCTGTACTGGGGATGAACTCAGGCTTTCACACTTGCCAGGCAAGTGCTTGTGCGACTGAGCTAAATCCCCCGTTCCATTCTGTAGGCACGATTGAGCCAATCCCCCGCCCTCTTCCCTTGTTGGAGAGGGGAGGAGCAGGTAGGACTGAATTTTGAGCAGATAGGTTTTTTGGGGTATGTCTTTCCAATTATTTTTCTTGTTACATGTATTGAGAACTTGTCTACCATGAGCCAACTTTATGCTACTCTCTTTATTTACACATTATTTTATTTAATCCTCATAACAACTCTGTGAGGTATTATCCTCATTTTACAGGTGAGGGAATAGGCAGAGCCTGTTTACGTACAGAGTTAGTAGCAGGCAGGGCTGTTTGGTCACCATTTTACTATTATTTTCTATCTTAAACTTTTATATTGATAACTCAATTGCTGGAAAATCATGCTAGATTCTTGGCATTATTTAAATCAGTGAATGGATATCCATAAGGAAACTTTTTTTTAATGACATTCAATAACTTTCAAGTTATTTTCATACAGTTTGAGCCTTTTGGTTTTTTTTTTTTTTTTTCTCGGTACCAGGGATCAAACTCACGACCTTGCGCTTGCCAGGCAGGTGCTTATGCCGCTGAGCTAAATCCCCAGATCAGTTTGAGCCTTTTAAAAAGGTTCTTCTGTTTTTCATGGTGCAGAATGTAAAGAAAGCTGTTAAAATCGACTTTCTGGACTGATTAAATTGAGAAGAAATCAGCTGGTTGATAGATGGCCTTTAACACTGACTGTTTTAAGCCACACTTTAAAAAATAGAAATAGCTGGTGGGGAGCTGAAAACTGCAGTAAGCTTTCTTCTAAACCACAAAATGGAGTTGATAGACATCTTTTTATAGACATATCTGTGACTGCAGACTGTTTTTAGGCTTGATCTTTTTTTTTTTCAGAGAGAAAAATCTTTCCTTCAAATGTACGAAAGCTGTTTACAGTAAAACAGCGAACTAAGACAAGATAGAAACCCACCCTGCTCATTTTAAAGCTAAGCTAAGTTACATTTTCCTTCAAGTGTGGACAGCAGCTGTAGTAGGACCCAAGTATATATTTAATGGGTAAAAGGGTTTCTTTTACACCAGTTCCAAAATCATTTTTCAAATTTGAATTCTTTATAAAATTGAGAAAGTGACAAATGTGGATGAGAGAGAGAAGGAAAAGAAAAGAAATCTGATCCAATTTAGCAAACCTTGTTAAGCAACAGGATTTCCAAACAAAGGAATGCATTTGACACAGACACTACTTTAGTTAACTATACTGCTGGGTTTCCAGTGTGACTTTCCTCACTTGCCTTTAAGCTCTACTGTGTATCTTACTCAGAGGCCAGCACTGCCCAGTTCCAAGTCTTCTCCCACACTTTTGTTTTCTTTTCTGAGACAGAGGCTCACTAAGTAGCCCAGGGTGACCTTGAACTCACTGCATAGCCCAGGCTGGCCTCAGCTCATTTTGATCCTCCTGTCTCAGTGTCCTGAGTGCGGGGATCATAAGATATACCACTATGCCCGGCTCCCACATTTTTAGACATTTATTATAGTAGCTTTCTATTTGCAGGTACCAAAATTCTTTATTAGTTATTTTTAATTTTTATCTGTCATTTATTTTGTGATAACAGATTATCCTAAAACTTACTGGTTTAAAACAATAAATATTGAGCCAGGTGTAATCCCAGCAAAGGAAGCTGAGGCAGGAGGGTTGCCACAAGTTCAAAGCCTGTCTAGGCTACATAGTGAGTTCAAGCCAGCATGGATTACATGGCAAGACCCTATCTCAAGAAATAGCAACAGCACCAAAAAAGCAAAACAAACCATATGTATATCTGCATCTGTCTGTCTGTCTGTCTGTCCATCCATCCGTATCTCACAACAGTTTTGGGCTGGAGTTGTAGCTCCATGTTAGATGAGTTGCCTAGCAAGCATGAAGCCCTAAGTTCGATCCATGGGACCAACGAGAACTGGCAGGAGCCCTCCTGTCACTTCAGTCCCACCCCAGCCCTTGCCATCACTCTGACTGCAGCCAGAAGCACACAGTTCAAACACTTCCAGGTTCCTGATGCTAAGAAATCATGCAAAGGAATTAATTTTTTTAAAGTTTTTTTTTCTTCTTTTTTGGCAGTGCTAAGGATCAAACTTAGGGCTTCACTTGTGGAAGGGAACCGGCGCACATGTGAAAACCAGGTGTCTCTGGAGCCCATCTGGACACTGTCACATCTCTCTTGAAGAATTTCATTGCTTGCTGAGCATGTGGGGTGCTGCACATTCCAGGCACTGTGTTAGACCCGCGCGCCTTGTCCATTTCGTCTTTAACATCACAAGAGAACTGCTGTCTCCAGTTAAGGGTTACAGAGATCAAGTAATGTGCGCGAAGACTTACAGAGATTGGAAGCACCATCTGGGGGAACAGGCTTGGAAGTCTAGGCCTTAAGTAAACGTGTATAAATGCATATATAAATATCCAATAGGATTACTGGCTTTATATTTAAATATTAGGATTTTAAAGTTCAGCAATAGCTATCTGACTTCTGACTTTCTATGTGGCCAGTTCCAATCAATTATCTTTTCTTTGCATTCCTTTCTCCATATAGCTATGACTTTTGCTTAACCTGTCTTTTCTCATTCTACTGGTTTTTCCCTCAGAGTTTTTCTGGGAGTATTTTGGCACTTCAAGACTTTTTCTAATGTAAATAAACCTTTTTTTTTTATTTATTTAGTTTTTTTTCTTTTACTAGAACACCTCTGTCTTTTCTTTGTCTTTACTGAATCAGCCTCAGGACAGGCTCTGAGCCAGAACTGAACAGCTCAAGTACTTCTAGGCCCCTGACCCTAAGAAACCATGCCACAGAATTACTTTGTTAGAATTATTATTATTATTTTTTTTTCTTTTTGAGACAGGGTTTTGCTCTGCAGTTCAGGCTGGCCTTAAATTCAATTTGTAACCCAAGCTGGCCTCAAACTCATAATGATCCTCCTGCTTCAGCTTCCTGAGTGCTGGAATTACAGGCCTGCACCACCACACCTGGTCAAGAATTATTTTTTTTTCTATTGTCTTTTTCTAGAAGACTACTTTTGAGGGGCCATCCTGAATAGTGGCTATGCCAATATCTTTTTGCCTTTAAACCTTCACATTTAATCACTCTATTTACAAATCCAAATTATTGCTATTTACATTCATATATAAAAATATATGACATTTTTAATATATGGTATTTATGATATGATATGATATTTAATATACTTACATTCATATATAAAAATTCTTCCTTTGAAATTTGCACCATCTTAATTCCATCTGTCCCTCTTTGTCACTGTCCTTTTGTGGTCTCTCGCTAGCTTAGTCCATTTGGTCCAAAGCTTAAAGAACTTTTATCAGTTTCCTGTTCACGCTACATTCTACCATTCTTCTGGCTGGTTTCAGCAGTCATGGAGACCACCATCCCATCCACTTGTTTCATAATCTTACTCTTCTCAGCTGCGATGACTTTCATTTTACCCTTCTTCAGCATCCCACTCTCATGATTAAGCTCCATCAGACATACTGAGATCTTTATTCTTCTCTTTCTTTTGACTCGAGTCTCCTAAACTCCCAGTGCTCTTTGCACCTTCACGTTAGACACTTGTATTGGATCTTCTTAAGACTTCTGGTTTCCTTGACCCCAGCTTATCACTCAGACAAAACTGATGCTGACTAGTGTAGAAGACAAACAAGTTTGTTGGAAGGCAGGAGGAAGCTCACAACACCAACAGGAAGCTGCTTGGGCAAGAACGGCTGTTCAGTTGCAGGTGCCAGAGCTTCTGGCCACTGCAAGGGCATGGTGCTGTTGTGGTGTGCTCAAGAAAGTTACCCTTGGGGCACTGAGTACCAGAAACATGTGGTCAGTCAGCTTTGGCCCATTGAAACTGCTGGCTACTGGCTGGCTGGCCTTGATTCCTTTGTTCTCTTCTGATGTATACCCTGTATGAGTTTACTGTCATCGCTTTGGAATGTTACAAGACTGTCTTACACATTGGTTAACTGACACACAGAATGTGGGCACCAGGCAGCTTGGTGCCTTGAGATAAACCCATTTGTTTCCCTTTCCATAGTTTTTAATGGCCAATTAAGGGAGAGGAGGAGGCTTTTGGGGATTTGGCCAAAGTTCACTTGCTAGTTGAGGCCTGCTAACTAAGCATCTAAACTATAATCTATAGGCCATAAAATAAGTGAAGTTTTAAAGACTAGACTTTGGGGGTTTCAAAAGGAAGAAAAGCAGAGAAAAGAAAGCAAATAGTGGGGATTGAATGCTCTCCCAGTGCCATTGCTCTACTCCACTGTCACTAAATTCTTTCCATCCCTGTAATAAATCCACAGACTGTGCATTTTTAGTAACTTCCTTAAGATTCAAAATCCTGCATAGGAATGGATGATTGGCTGTGTGCCCAGATCACAACCCAACTCCCTTGCATCAGACAGCAGAAGAGGAAAGATCTAGCTATCTGGCTTATTACACAATAGACACTTTTGTACCAGTATCACAACCAGTAGAGGTTTCATCAAATAAGGGTATCTGAAACCTTAATACCAAATAAGTGAAGAAGAAAAGGAGAAGAGAGAAGGGGAGACAGAGGAAACCCAGGAGGCCTTGGCAGATGTCCAGTTTAGCTTCCCACTGGTTTAGGGGTGGTTCAAACCTCCGGATCAAACCTCAACCTCCTAACTCGCAGTAGGTGAGGTGATCTAGTTTCACATTTCAAAAATGGTAACTGTTAAGTCTAACCTTAC
>PVJX010003695.1:57375-104870 GCA_004027295.1 Dolichotis patagonum
AGAGAATAAAACAAAAGGGGGCAGTACAGAGCAGATCAGAACAGGACAACATAGGCAACACAGTACTTTACATTAAGTCAACTGGACATCAACAGTATCTAACACCATATCTCTTACTCTGCTATAGTTGAGCATAGTTTCAAATACAATACTATCAAACATAACACAATAGTATTAAGCCATACATAGAGTGAAAGAACTACAGGGCTTTCTGAACCAAATAACAGAAAATGATCAATGGGTACTATAATATCTCATTTTTGATAAAAAAGAAAATTGTTTGAACTATCACACATATTCAGAAGTCCTACCATGCTTTCTCTGCTCTACCACCATTGGTTCTATCTACCACATTGTGTCTCATTGGAACTTGAACATGTGTGATAGTTCAGGAAACGCTCTTGCTTCTGGTTTCCCCACCCTGGGGTGGCCGCAGCTCCCCAGACCACAGTCACTTTCCAGGGTGGCAGGCTGCTTACTGGTTGGCTCGGCGCCCTAAGTTCCAGCATGGTGCGGATCTCAGGAGACGCTCTTGCTTCTGGTTTCCCCGCCCTGGGGTGGCCGCAGCTTGCCAGACCACAGTCACTTACCAGGGCAGCAGGATGCTTACTCAAGTCTAACCTTCCTTACCTTGTTTCCTGTATCCTCATATCGTCAGTGCTTCTTTCCTGCCCTCCTTTAGTTATCTTAGCAGAAGAGCTGTCCCTTCTGTTGTTCAAAGCTCATTTTCCTATTCATATTTATGATCACATCCATTCGTGTCTTCCCTAGGACCTTCCTTCCTTTATGCCAGACAGTACTGAATGCAGCAATATAAAGATGAACTTGATACAGTTTAGGAGGACTTCATATTTAGCAAGAGAAGGGTGCACCAATAACTTCATATAATAATTTGTTCCCATGCACAATTCTTTGTGTAATTTAACATCTGATTTTCCATTAAAATGTCAGTGCATGTTTGTCTTCACTGTATCTTCAGTGTGTGGTTCATAATAAACTCACTAAGATTGCAGGATCAGAAACTTAAATGGTTTAGAAGCTGTATGTGTGTAAATCTCTGTAATCCATCTAGACAAAAATAAATCGCCCAAATCCACTTAGTTTAGGAGGGGCATATCAGGCATTTATTGGGAGGTCTGTCTGGATGTCATGTTATAATGTGTTGGTTCCTACTTGACTGCTCATCAGAATCTCCTGAGGAAATTTGTAAAAATATACAGATTCTATATACTGATTCTAGCCCAGGCCAACTCTATCAGAATTTTCAGAGACAGAGCTTCTAGGTTTTTGTTTTTGTTTTTATTTATTATTTAGTTTTGCAGTGTTGGGAACTGAATGCAGGGCTTTTGCATTCAACTGCATCCCAGCCCCCCCTCCCCTTTTTTTATACTTTTGAGACAAGGTCTTACTAAGTTGCTAAACTGCTCAGGCTGGGATTGAATTTGCAGCCCTCCTGCGCTAGCCTCCTAGAATACTGGGGTTATAGGCGTGCACCCCCATGCCTGGTTTAGATACCTATTTTAAACAAGCTCTTGGGTATTCCTCCCTAAGTGGGCTGGCTCCGCTTTCCTCACTCTTGAGAATTGGCCCATACAGTGTCACTGGCGGGCCGAGAGTAGCTGACCAGCCAGAGAGGTTTTTCTTCTGTGTTGCTGAGGTGCTCCAGCAGATGCTGAGGGGTCTCGGGAGGCTTTTAAATTGGGGAGCAATGCAATCAGATAATGATTCTATGCAGAGCACTTTGGCAATGATGCTAAGGAAGTTGAAGGAATGAGACTGCAGGCTGTAAAAATTTCTGTCTTCAGCTTACTTACTCTATTGACCAATTTTTTTCTCTTTTCCTCAGTTTCTTGAGAGAAACAGTTATATTCAATGCAAGGGTTCAGTGGGTTGGAGAAAAACTCTTTTTCTTCCTGCCTGCTTCACCCTTACAACTTAGCCCTAAGTCTTCTCTAAGGTCCTCACTGACTCCGTGAGTGACTATTCACTGAAAGTTATTTGCAAGCAGGCCCCTTTCACAGACTTTGTTTTGAAATAGAAGTCCTGGCATGCATGTAGCTTTCTGTGATTCAGTCATTCATGTGACAGGCTTCACTGAGCACTAAGTGACCTACATGGGCCTGTGGATGCGAGGGCCCGGCTGGGGCAGTGACAGGACAGGTGGGGCGCAGAGAACAGCAGCCTCCTCCTGCCCTCTCACCATTCAGCCTCCCAGCTACTTGGCCTCCGGCCTTGCTTCTCTCTGGTTGAGTTACTGCGCAGCAGCCCCGATCCCGGCTCTGTGTCCGCTGATTCCAAGTTCTGTCTCCATGGTGCTTGAATTCTCTGGCGAAGTTTCTTACTAGAGGGGAGTTGAGGAACAACACCTTTAACTTTTCCTTGAGCTTTTTCATTTCTTTGTGGAACTGCATTGCAGTATAGTTTTGCTTTTTGTTATTTCAAATTATTTTAGAAGAGAAAGGATCATCAGTCTGAAAACACACCTGAGAATTAGTATGTAATAAGTACCCGTAAGAACACATAGGTAATGGAGAGCTTGCAATAACTGAAAAATGTTTGTTCATTCACACTCTTTAAAAACCCTAGTAAGATTCTTATTTTATCAAAATAGACAAATCTTCAGCTGATACAAAGTATACTTAAGAATATACAAAGCACTCTGATGTGAAGCATGTATTGCAGTGGTTTTGTTATAAAAATGTGCCTGTTAACTAGTAATTCTGGTATTAGTTTACCATCTGACCCTCGCATAAAAGTGTGTACTCATATTTCCACAAATGGTCCATTCCATTTTTTTGAAAATGGACAGTCTATAAAAAGTAACGTTTTCTAGAGCACCCGCTGAACATGCCATTTGTCTGAAATTAAATAAGTAATTGCTAATATTTTCCCTCCAGCTCAGCAAAATTGTGTGTACTTTATTGAAAACTTGTAAGTTACATTTTTAGTTTTGCTTAATGTTTGAGGTAACGTGTTTTGGTATTGACTTAGATATAATCATGAGTTAAATAAATGTACTAGCATTATCAGCCAGACATTTTCTCATACATGGTAAGTTTATCACTTACATCTGTTCTGTAGCAAGAAAATTGATCATTTTGAACAAATGTATGAATTATGGCTTTATGGACACACTAATGGACACAACTAATGAAGAATTAAGTTTAATAAGACATTGCTCTTTTAGCAGGAGGGGAGTATGGCTCTTTCTTTTTCTTAAGAATTTGTAAACACATTTTTAGACAGTGGTCTGCACTGCTTCTTTAAAAACAAAGGCAAATGATTGGTGTTTACATTAGAAACCACAAACCAAACCTTGCCGCACTCCGACCAGGGGTGCTTCCCTTAGGGCGGACATAGGGCTCAGTGTTTCCTAAAGGCCTTGGGGGGAGGGGGGTAGCGCAGGCTGGCTTAGGCTGCGCTGGGCCTTGGGTTCCTTCGAGAGCACTGCTGCAGCCTCCTAACCAAATTGTCATGCCCACTTTATGGGAGCATCACAAAATAGCTGTACAATCTCAATCTGTGACTACTGAAGAGACATTAAACAGTGCCAGTTTACAATTACAGTGTTGAACTTAAAAAATTAAGCAGAGAAGCATCTTTTTTTTCTCCTCGGATACAGCAAAGGAAGTTTTTGGTTTGTTTTTTGTTTTTGGGGTACCTTTTGGCTATACATAGTAAGAAGCATTACAAAAATCATTTTTGTTTTGTTTCTTTGGTGCTGGAACCCAGAACCACACACTGGAGTGGCAGGCACTCTGCCACTCACCTACACCCCTGCCTGAGGCAGAAACCCTACTTACCCACTAATTTTTACAAATTAGTGATTACAGTGTCCATCCATCCCTGAACACTACTGTGAACACTGGTGTGTAAATTTTCGTTGTAGTATCTGCTTTCAGTTCTTTTGGGTATACTCAGAAGTGGAATTGCTGGGTCATATGTTATTTGGTGTTTAACTTTTTGAAGAAACAGTATGCAGAACTACATGTTACCAAGGAAGACACCGTAATTATCATCATTTTGAAAGTTGAGCAAACTCGGTCACAGAAAGGCTGAGTACTTTTCATCACATCTCACAGCCGGAGGAGCCAGGGTTTGAACCCATGTCCACACCGTGGGTGGTCCGGCCTAGGACAGTGCTCTGGCCCAGTGTGCTGTACTTCCCACCTCTATTGTATGAGGCTTACTATTAATGGGATGTCATGTTTTCCTAAGTGGGGAAAATGAACCGACATCATTTGGTGTTTTGAGAATTGGCATACACAGCATATCAAACCAGTGTTTTACTCTCAAGAATACTGCTCATCTTGGGTTAAGGATTTGTTTTTTTTGCATGACTAAGTTGTGGTCTTAGTTACTTTCCTCTTGTTGCTGAGACAAAATATCTGTTTCCCAAAGTTAAAAGAGGAAAGATTTATTTGACTCACAGCATGTAGAGGTTTCAGTTCAGAGTTGGCTGGCACCAAGGCAGGGTGGCAGAGGGGCATCACAGAGGGGAAACAGTTCATGGCAGGCAGAAGACAGCAAAAGCAGCAAGCAGCCAGTCCAAGTGACCCCCAATAAGCCTCTTTCTGTCCCTTATATCTTATTCAGGCTGCCCTAAGGTGGGAAACGGTATACAGAAAATGCTTAATGCTAGCACCCTTGATCCTTGCACCGTGGATCAATCCCAGCAGCACACCTTAGACCCAGCCACCTCTGAAAAGCCCCACTGATGACCGTGTTTGGCTTTGGGGGAGGGGGACATCTAGATACAAGCCATAATGATTGTTATAATTTTTACCCTTGCAAATCCCTCCCCCTCCCTTAGAATACTAGGCCAGTATATAGGATACTCTTCAGCAGTTTGTAAAACAGAAGGAACATGGAGGAAAGGACTCTGATGATGCGGGAGGGGAAGGAGATGCATGAAGAATTAAGATGTGTTGTGCACGCGTGTGCTGTGCACATGTATGTGGAGCAGGGCCCAACACAAAGTGTCAGCGCCAAGGAGCCTGCCCCAGCTCGGTGTGCGCCTGCAGTCCCGCTACTGGGAGGCCGAGGGTGATGACCGCTTGAGTCCACCACCAAACCAAACCAAGAAGGCTGCCGACTCCAGGTGCTCAGTCTTCTGCCGTTTAAGAAGAGGTGCAGTACCTTGGCTGTGTCTCTGGTATTCCCCAAGCTGCGTACTTGTGGGGACTCCGCTGTAACCTCAGAGGAAGTGGCCTGGGCGGTGTGGTGGGAGCGCCCCTTGACTTGTGTGCCCAAAGAGTGCAGAGCAGCCGTCTCCTCTTCTCACGGCCGCATCTCAGGGCGTGAAAGTACCTTTTCCTATGGTTTGACGTTAGTGGTGTTTTTCATAAAAAGCCTTTTGTTATGTTGGAGAAATTTCCTTCTCGTCCTACTTTTCTGAATGTTTTTATTGTTAAAGATGTCGGATTTTTTTTTTTTTTTTGGTACAGGGGATCGAGCTCATGACGTTGGGCTAGCCAGCCAGGCATTTATACTGCTGAGCTAACTCCCTAGCCAAAGATACTGGATATTGTACACAAAACAAAACAAACTTCTTTTTCGTTTTTATTTTTTTCTGATTTCTTTTGGCGGTACTGGGGATTGAATGTAGCCAGGGCCCTCGCAATGAGCTCCGTTGTGTGTATTTTTATTTTACAGCAGGGTCTCAGGTTGCTGAGTTGCTCAGGCTGGACTCAATTTTGTGATTCCTCCTGCCTCAGCCTCCCATAGTGCTGGGATTAACAGGTGTCAAATATTTTTTCAATGTCAATTGATATTATCCTGTGTTTTCCCGTTCTATTAATATGATAGTTATATGGATTGATGTATTACTGTGACAAATTCCATCTGGTAGAAGTGGATAATCCCTTTGGTATGTGACAGGATAGGGTTTATTAGTATTTTTCTGAGAGATTTTGCATATATATATATATCTATATAGATAGATATATATAGATATATATACACACTTTTTTACCCTTCTGGGTTTTTTTTTTTTTGGACCGGGGGATCGAACTCACGACCTAGCGCTTGCCAAGGCAGATGCTTATGCTGCTGAGCTAAATCCTAGCCCCCCCTTTTTTTCCCTTTGGTACCAGGAGTTGAACTCATCACCTCATGCAAGCCAAAGATATACCTGTGTCGCTGAGCTCTGTCCTTGGCTTACATTGATATTGGTCTATAGCTTTGCTTTCTTTGATGTCTTTTTTCTTAATTGAATTTAGGCTGGCTGCACTGGTGTGCCCCCATATCCCCAGCTATACTGGAAGCCGAGATAGAAAGGACTGCTTGAGTCTAATAAAAATTTGAGGCTAGGCCTGGCAACATAGTGAGTTACCATTTTAAAAAGAAGGAAAGAAAGAGGCTGGGTGTGGTAGTGCATGCCTGCAATCCCAGCACTCAGGAGGCTGAGCCAGGAGAATTGCTACAAGTTTGAGGCCAACTTGGGCTACAAAGTGAGTTTAAGGCCAGCATGAACTGCATAGTGAGACCCTGTTTCAGAAAGATAAAAAAACAAAAAAAGAAAAGAAGGAAGGAAGGAAAGAAGAAGTAAAATATATCAGGTTTATGCTATTATATTTTTTGTAATAAATTAGGAAGGTTTTTTTTTTTGCAAAGGATTGGCATTCGAGATCTATCTGTCTCTATGGTTTGTTTGCTTATTATTTATTTTTGAGATGGCATTTCAAAAAACTGCTGGGCTCAAGTGATCCTCTTGCCTCAACCTCACAAGTACTGGGGCTATAGCCAATGCCAATGTGCTTTGCTGTGATTGTATTTTAAAGTTATGATTTTGGAGATGTGGCACAAGAATATACTCTCTATTGTGCAAATGAGGGCTATGATGTGTCTGTAGCTTTGCCCTTGGGTACTGGAATGGAGAATCAAGAATGCAGGTAGAAGATTTTGATGAGGCTGCTTCTTTCCATGTACTGCTATTACAGGATAGATAAGCAGCTTTTGTTAAGTTGCTTTATAGTAGTTTTTATTCACAGGCCACAGGGAAAATGTTAGCAAATGGTGGAAAGGCATACAACAATGGTAATGTGTTTACTGGGTGGTATTTAGAAAATTTTTACTTTTATACCAGTGCTTTTGAAATAGTTCTACTGCTATTACTGTCATTTGTACTGGTTTTCTTATCAATGGTTAAATGATCTTTGAGAAGGAAAATTGGCATAGAGTTGAGAAACTTTTGGATATCATTAATATTTTAAAGCAAACATTTCAGTTCAGACTTTTCAAGAAACATTTTCACACTGGAGCCATTTGGCAGGGAAATAAATTTATAGAAATTTACCCTTGAGCTGTTAAGATGCTGCCAGATAAAATGTTTATTTTTTGTAGATACATTTGATCTCATGCTTGCCAGTAGATCTATTGCCATAGTAAAATGGATTGCCTTCATAAAAATAAAAATGTTAATGTATTGTTGGTATTCTTGTGGAAGAAAATTTGCATTAAACATTTGGCCTGTATTCTAGAATTTTTATTTTTAATTTTCAATAAATTTTTCATTTCTGCAAAAATACACTCTACCCATTAGAATAATAGAAATGTTTACTTACATATTGGTCTAAGAATTACACTGTACCTTTCTCTCTGTTTTTAAATTTTGAGACAGGGTCTCCCTGTGTAGTTCAGGTTGGACTTGAACTCATTCTGTAGCCCAAGTTGGCCTCAGACTCACAGCTTCGTTAAGTTGTTTGATAGTAGTTTTTATTCACAGGCCACAGGTAAAATCAACAGAAAATCTCAGCCTCCCAAGGGCTGAGATTATGATGCATGTTGCAGTACCTGGCTTCTTTCCCCTCTTTCTTTAACAGATTTTTTTTTTTTTTTTTGCATGGGTGTGTGTGTGATAGAGACAGGGCCTTGCTGTGCAGTCCAGCTGTTCTTGAACTCACTGTGTAGCCCAGTCTGGGCTTCAGCTCATATTAATCCTTCCACCTCAGCCTCTAGAGTGTTTGGCTTGCAGATATGTGCTCCTATACATGGTTATAACAGCTTTATTAGGATACATCTTTCATACCATATGGTTCACCCATTTGAAGTGTATAATTCAATTATTTTTAGTGTATGTACAGATATGTACAACTATTATGCTTGTCAATTTTAGAACATTTTTATCACTGCATTCTTTTTTGAATTTAAATCCTAGACATTTTCTTAACCATTTTACATGTACCATTAAATAATATTAAATACCTTCACAATGCTGCTTAACCATCATCTACTATTCATTTCCAGAAGTTTTTATCTTTCCGAACTGAAATTCTGTACCAAATAAACAGTAATTCCCTGTTCACCTTTGTCCCAGGTCTTGGCAATCACTATTCTACTTTTTGTTGTTGTTGTTGTTTGTTTGTTTTTTTTGAGACAGGGTCTTGCCATGTAGTTGAGACTAGCCTTGATCTCACTGTGTAGACCAGGCTGGACTTATATTCATGTCAGTCCTCCTTCCTCAGCCTCCCAAGTGCTGGGATTACAGGTATGCACCACCATTCCATACTGTTCTGCTTTGTATGTCAACATATGGAGCATTGTAGGCACATCAGATAGGGGGAATCATACGGTATTTGTCCTACTGTGTCTTATTTTACTTAGTATAATGTCCACAGAGTTCATCCATATTGCACTATGTGTCAGTTTCCTTTTTTCTTAAGGCTGAATAATATGTGTTGCATGTATATATGCTATGTTTAGTTTATCCATTCCTCTGTCTATATCCATTTGGATTGCTTCCATCTTTTGACTGTTGGGAATTACAGACCTTGCTTTGAGTCTTTCAGGTGTGTACTCAGTAGTATAACTGCGAGGTCAATAGTAATTTGATGTTTAATTTTTTTTGATGTTTAATTTTTTGAGAAACTGTTATGTTGTTTTCCACAGCAAATGGCACCATTTTGTATTCCCAATAGCAATTCACAAGGATTTTAGAGTTAGTTTTACTAGTTTTCCCTTTCCAATTCTGATGCCTTTTACCTCTTTTTCTCACCCAGCTAGCTAGAACATCCACAAGTCTGTTGAATTGGAATAATGAAATTAGGCACCCTTGTCTTGTTTCTGGTCTTAGAGGAAAATGTTAGCTGTGGGTTTTTCATAAAAGCCTGGTCATGTTGATAAATTTCCCTTTATTTATTAATGTGGCGTATTACTTTGAGTTTATGTTAAACCAGTTTGTATGCCTGAAATAAATTCCACATGGTGATAATGTGTAATCACTTTAATATGTTGCTGAATTTATTAAGCACTGCATTTGATCATACCAGCCTAATGGTTTCCTTGCCAATTACTTCAGAACAGAAAATTCTTTCATTATACAAATTATTATTTTTTAAATTTATTTTATTTTTATTTATTTATTTTGGTACTGGGGATTGAACTCACGACCTTGCGCTTACCAGGCAAGCACTTAAGCCACTGAGCTAAATCCCCAGCCCAATTTATTTTATTTTAAAAGGGAGTAAAATTAAACACAACAAAACAGAACAGAATGGGACATAAGAAAGCATAAATTTCAAAGCTAGACAACCAGAGATCTTCACTATCCATCATATTGTCTCTTGTTTTCTTCCAAATGGTTGTCCTTATCTTTGCATATGGAGAGCTCATACTAAATAACATAGCCAAGGTTTTCACAAGATGTGTAGTTCACTGGCTCCCACTTGCTAGGCAGGGGGGAGGAGGAGGGGGGACACGGGATGGGGGACAGGATGACATGAGATGTCTGATTCTCAGCCCACACGCAGGCAGGATCACAGTTGCCCCCCAGAGACGGGAAGAATTCCTTGTTCTCCCAGCACCCCACGTCAACTGCACGGTGCAGGTCCCGATGCACCAGGGTCTCTTTCCTTCAGGCCGCCAAAAGTCTGCCACACTCTCAGCCGCCTCCCAGAGAGGGGAGGAGCTCTTTGTTCTCCCGGCATCCTGAGTCAACCGCATAGTGCAGGTCCCGAGGCACCAGGGTCTCTCCCCTGCAGGTCCCCTAAAGTCTGCCATACTCACCTGCTATTTCTTTCTGATGAATTATTTTATACCATAGAAAAGATGAAATAGCACCCAGTTATATGAAGGAAATATAATTTTAATAATAATACCCAATGAAACACCAAAAGAGAAACTATGAATTAATCTCATCCAATTATTAACTAATAGTTGTTATTATTATTATTTTTTTTTGGTACTGGGAATTGAACTCATGACCTTGCACTTGCCAGACAGGCACTTCTGCCACTGAGCTAAATCCCCGGCCCATTATTATTTTTGAGATAGGGTCTCACCATGTAGTTCAAGCTGATTTTGAGTTCATTATGTAACCCGAGCTGGCCTCGAATTTGCAGTGATCCTCCAGTCTCAGTCTCCCAAGTGCTGGGATTACAGATGAGCACCACTATGCGCAGCTATTAACTACTAGTTAGCAAGCATTCATTGAGCTTTTAGTATGTTCCACACACTGTCAAAGTTACTCTGCGAAGGTGTTTATAGTGTGGAAGGAAAACAAGTAACTTACTAATTACAGTAGAAACTGAGGGGCTGGGGATTTAGCTCAGCGGCGTTAAGCACCTGCCTGGTGGACTTGAGGTCTTGAGTTTGATCGCTGATACCAAAAAAAAAAAAAAAAAAAGAAAGAAAGAAAGAAAAGAAATTGGTATAAGACTATGGTTGAGATATCCATGGATGCAACATGATTACATAGGAGATTACTTTAAAAAAAGAGGAGGCGCAGCTTCGCAAAGTAAGTTACTCTTAGCCTTGATGATGAGTATCGAGAAAACAGGAGAGCAATTATGCACGAAAAAGCACAATCATTGGGAAACTACAGCTTTGTCGGGTGGAGAACGTATGAGAAAGTATTAACCAATGATATTTGAGCTAGGTAGATGACTACTTCATAAAGGGCTTGACATGCCTGCTTCAACAGGCTGAAAATTATTTGGAAAAGACCTCAGAAACCATCAAAGGATTTTAAAGCTGGGGGTCTGATGATTAAATGTGCATTTTAGGAAGATCTCCTAGAGCTGGGGATGCAGTGTAGTCAGAGCACTTGCCTCGTGTTCATAAGGCTCTTGATCCCCAGCACTGAAAAGAATAAATAAAGGAAGAAGAAAGATCATCCCTACAAAGTGTGGACTATCGTTGAGGAGTGGAATGGAAAGGGAAGGAAAGGAGAAAGGCAGGAAGTGACTCCATTCATCCAGCTGGAAGTGATGAGGCAGTGGAAATGGAAAGGAAAGGACAGATTGCAGAAGTGTTTGAAAGTGGACTAAAAAGACGTTGATGAGCAGATAGAACGGTGAGGATTCCTTGGTGGAAACTGAGTTAGTCACAATGGTAAGGGTGGAAGGTAATGATCAGAGAATCAGCAGCCAACAGTAACAAGGAGAGTAGTAGATAATATGCTCTGACGGAATGAACCTTCACAGGCGAGTAGTTTTTCATATAAGATTGAAGCAGGAAAGCTTTCATAGGAAATTTTTAAATGGTAAGACATTTGGGGCCCGATGGAGGCATTTGAATACAGAATAGATTAGATGGTCTTACTGAAGTTTTGTTTAATTTTTAAAGATGGCGTAATAACGTCAGGATTTTATAGGAAAATACCCTTATGTTTAGGAAGTGCATCCCCAAGTATTTAAGGGTAAATTATCATACTGTCTGTAACAGGACATTCTGTGGGACGCTGTGTAGCACACCATGGTCCCTTGATGAGCTGATCCTGTGGGGTTGCAAGGCAGTGAGGAAAGAAGAAGACTGTTTTAGTTTAAAGTATACAATAAATGAAGTACATAAACTTTGGATTTTAGGTTGAAAAATCGTTATAAGTCATTTGGGGAGAGATGGGGCCATTTGAATACAAAATAGATACTAGGTGGTCTTACTGAAAATTTTTTTTGTTTAATTTTTAAAGATGGCATAATAACATCAGGATTTTATACGAATATGTCCCCAAGTATTTAAGGATAAATTGTCCTACTGTCTCCAATTATTTAGAGATAGAGATGGAAGGAATCAAAAATAGCAAAATATTAACAATAGTTTAACCATAGGGTTGTTAACTAAGTTTTCAATTTTTCAATATTTGAACATTTTTTTAAAGAAGCTGGAAACAGTAGCACAGACTAGGAGGAGGAATAGGGCCCATGGGCAGTAGGGAAGGGTTGCTAACATTCCCTCAAGTCCCTGACCTCACCGAGCTGGAGGAGAATGAGCCTTGTGTTCTCAGGAGGACTCGAGCTGAAGACTGTGGGTGGGACTTCCCAGCTCGGATCGTGGACACGGAAAATGGCGCAGGATTTATAATGATACATTGCCGTGGGGATAAGAGAAAGACCTTGGGGTATTAATATGGGATTTCATTACAAATGATTTCATTTTCTTTATAACTTTTGTAAGGATATAAAAATGAAATTTTTAAATGATAAAACTTTGTGTGTGTGTGTCTTTTGGAGTCAGGGTCGCTATGCAGTTCAGGCTGGACTTGAGCTTACTTTGTAGCCTATGCTGGTCTCAAATTTGCAATCATTCTCCTGCCTCAGCCTCCTTGAATGCTAGGATTACAGGCACGTGCCACCATGCCCAGCTAAATGATAAACTTTTATAAGTTACAAATAGATTTTAAAATTTTAATGAGGCACTTGAGCTTTCTTTCCAAAATATTCCTTTTACTTAGGTAAAACCTTGATTTGCGAGCGTAATTCATTCCAGAAACATGCTTGTAATCCAGAGCACTTGTATGACTTAACAAATTTCCCCATAAGAAATAATGGAAACTCAGATGATTTGTTCTAAACCCAAAAATATTCACATAAAAGTGATTTAAAAATAATTAAAAAATACAAAATATAAGGAAAAATAACTCAGCCAGCACTTACCTTTGAAAATCTTGGTGGCTGGTTTGAGGAAGACAAGAGGAGGGTTACTGTGTAGGACAGCTTTCACTATCACTTTAGAATCACTGCTGTCTGTGGCTCAGTGGAATCTTTTTCTTGTCATGCAACTTTAACAAGGAACCTATGCAGTGATACCTTTTTTCCCCTCCTTCTGAGGATTTTGCATTATTGTTGGTTGTACTGCTACAGCCTTATTTAAGTGGTGCTTTCCTATAAAGTTTTGCAGTTTCTCACATTTTACACATCTCCCTGATTTCATTTGAAGTGAGGGATTCCTCTGACATTTTCTCCTTCTCTGCAGGGATCTTCTGTATAAATCTCTTGCTGTTGGCAGATGATCACCCACAATCCCAGAGAGAGAAGGAAAAAGAGAGAGAAGAGAACATTGGCTCAGTTGTGATCTCACTTGTTACTCATACAGCAAGACATCATTCCTTTATTGAGTTAAATTTTTTTTTTTGTACTGGGAATTGAACTCATGACCTCACACTTGCCAGGCAGGCGCTTATGCCACTGAGCTAAATCCCTGGTGAAGAAGTGTAAATTTAAAAAATGAGATAATATTCATTTTTTTGTCTGCTAAGCTTACATGTTTCCCACTGCCATATTATTTATAATAAGCAAGAATTAATTATATCAATAAACTGTGGTGCATTCCTTAAGGGTCTATTCTTTTTCTCTTAAGGTTCTATTAAAATGGAAGGTTATGTAGATTATGTTGCAACCCAGAAAAATTAACATTCGAGTGAAGTACCTGGCAGTTAGAATTTTTGTGTGTGTGTTTTGCTGTGCCGGGGATGGAACCCAAGGCCCCACTCAAGCTAGGCAGGCGCAATGTCCCTGAGGCAGAGCAGGCCCCGTCTGTGGTTTTGTACCATCCATGATAAGAGAGTGGAGTGGGATTAGAGGAAGAGCAGAATTACTCACATGAGGAAGATCTGGGTTCTGGCCAGCTCTGCCGCATAACAACTGTGATTCTGAGCAAGTTTGCTTACTAACCTCTCTGGACTTGGGTTTCTAAGTATGGTGCCCTTCCTTCTTTGCTTGTAAATGTATATTCAGTGCTGACACTGAATCTGGTACATAGTGCTTATTCAGTAAATGTATTTTAGTGAGTGAATGGTAGTTAATTGTTACATATGAAAATAAAAAGATTGGGGAAATATACAACAAAAAGAGAGGGTGCATGACTTTAAAATTTCTCACTTTATTCTTTTTTTTTTTTTTAATCGGTAACCAGGGACTGAACTCACGACCGCACGCTTAAAAGGCAGGCGCTAGTGCCACTGAGCTAAATCCCTAGCCCCTTAACTTTATTCTTTTGACTTTTAAGTTGTTGTTGTTACTTCTTGTCAGGTAAACCCGAGGAGGGGTGGCAGGGGTAGGTGAAGGGAACTGGCGGAGGTTGCTGATTCTCTATGAGCAGAATTATATTTGTAATTGAGATAATTATCTAAACACACCTTAATCCCTCTCTGTCTTCCCGGGGTCCTGTTTTACTTACTGTTTGGTAAAGTTTGAGGCGTGTTACATATTTTCCCCTTCTTTCACTGAGTCGTCCATGATGACCCTAGCCATGCAGCCCGGACTAGTCTTCGATTTGTAATCCTCCTACCTCGGCTTCCCAATGACAAGGATTACTCATGTGCACAACTGTGCCCAGTTGATAATCCCATTTCTTACCATGTCCACTGTTCCCCTCATGGTGCAAGCCACTGTTGCCCTCTCACCTAGAACATTCCAGTCGTCCCCTAGTTGTTCTGCCTCCATTCCTGTCCTGGTCCGGTGTGCTCTCAACAAAATAGCTGAAGTGAATGGAGGCAGCCCAGGCCATCATGCTGCTGAGGGCGCTCCAGAGGGTTCCCACTGCATTCAGAGCCCAGAACACTCGACCTTGGAGAGCTGCAGGTCCCTGGGAGTCTCTGTCCCCCACTCTCAGGCTCACCTCTCTGATCCGACTTCCTGCTACTCTGCGCTTCAGTTCTCTGCCTAAAAACTTCCCGGAGATATCACAAGGCTGGCTCTTTCCCCTCCTAGAGTGCCTGTTACCATGTCACCAGAGGTCACCTTGTCACTGAGGCCTTCCTAAACCATTCATGTTCCTCACATTCCTCCACCCATACCCCAGCACATCTCGTGTCCCTGCTCTGGTTTTTTTTTTTTTTTTAAAGCACATTTACTTATTATAACTATTCACTAAATATGTGCAAGCTTACATATCTTCCACAATAAAGATAACTGTATGTGGCAGGGAATTTTGTCTATTTTTGTTCCTTGCTAGAACCATATCAACTAGAATACTGTCTAGCACATAGTAAGCGTTCAATAAATATTTATTGAATGTATCACTATTACACATGTGTAAGGAGTAGTCCTAACTTGTTTGAAAGCTCTGTGAGGCAATGTCAAATGTTGCAATTTTTATGCCTCTAGTCCCCTGAAGCACCAGTGTGGGCCCACCACACCCCTGAGACGCTGACAGGTTTACTGTGCTTCCAGCTAGGATTCTACCCAAACTATGGGAGATAGGATGGACATAATCTGTCTAGAGCTGGCTGTTTCCTTGCTCATATGCATATGTAAAAACCCAATGACTGTGTACTTCGGTTTCAGAAAGAAAAATTTAAATGGCCCGTTCTATTTTTTAACATCTAAATGGAGTTAGGCTAAACAATACTTAAAGACCATCAGGAAAGAATCCTTTATGTTCTTCCTTATTAAGATTTCTAGTCTGGTCTTTGGGATTTTTGTTTCATATTCCAAATTAATTTGGTTTACTTTGTTTTTTGCAGAGATAAAAGTAGCAGAATTTCACAAACGAATCAAAGATGCATTTGAAGTGTTTGACCATGAGATGAATAATACAGTGGATGTGAGGTTTGGAAAATACTTTTTGTTGTAATTATAAATTACTGATACAATTCATAAATAGAGGATGCATCTTTTTTTTACATTGTACCTTGAATTTATTATATGATTTAAAATAGTCGTGTTCCTGTGCCTTATAAAAGGTCTTTATAGAAGCCAGGGATATAGCTCAGTGGCACAGTGGCCCCCTGGCAAACACGAGGTCCTGAGTTCATTTCCCCATTCCAAAAAAAAAAGGTCTTGCTATTTCTTCAAGTAAGTTCTGTTTCTTGTTTTTTGAAGACCAGTGGATAGAATACAATCTCATTGCCTACTCCAAGCTATACATTATGAATTGTGTGAGATAAGCTCTATCATATTTTCATGCTTGGCACGTAGGTGGTACTCAGTAACCATTTCTTGAGTGAATGAATAGAAGTTACTTTTAAAAATATATAGATATGTATTATCAAGCCACGGACAGGATATTGCAAAGAAAGAGTAGTATTTTAGAAATATTTAAAAACTGTAAGCTTGTCATATTAAGTAGCAAAAAGAACCAAAAGTAGAATACTGAAAAATGGACACATGGGCCAGCTCAGCCACATAAGTGCCTGCCTTACAAGTACAAAGTCCTGAGTTCAATTCCCAGTACCAAAAAAACCCCCCAAAAAACAAACAAACCCCAAAAAACCATGAATTGGCACAGTAGCACATGCCTATGATCCTAGTACTCAGGAGGCTGAGGCAGGAAGCTTGCCGAGAGTTTGAGGCCAGCTTGGGCTACACAGTGAGTTCAAGATCATCCTGGGCTACATAGTGAGACGCTGTCTCAAAAAGAAAAAAAAGGGGGGGGGGAGAAGGCATGAATGTTGATAGATACGGAACGGAGGGCAAGAGACAAAGGAAGGCAAAACAGAAGAAACTACATGAGTCTGTAGACATTGTAGGATGTGTGTGACACAGCAAAGAAAAGCAATGAAACCTTGTTTCAGGAGGCCAGGCAAAAAGTTATATAGAGGACTCACAACTTCAGGACTCAGTATTTAAGTGGGGTATGCTGGCATAGACCTGTAATCCCAGCACTAAGGAGCCCAAGGCAGGAGAATTGCAAGTTTGAGCCCAGCCTGGGCAATTTAGCAGTTTAGTGAGACCCTGTAAAAACAAACAAATACCACCAAAAAACAAACAAACAAAAAAGTTTGGTAGCTCAGTGTGAGGTCCCTGGGTTCAATCATTAGTAAATCTCTCTCTCTCTCTCTCTCTCTCTCTCTCTCAGTACTTAGTACAGAGAGCAGGAAAGTAGTTGGACTAAAAAGCAACTGTTGGAAGCCAATAAACCATTGCCATTGCTTCTGGAACTGGTCTATGACAAAGTATTTTAAACTTGAGCTCATCTGAATGAACAATATGAGATTGTATTTATGTCCTTAGTTTCTTCCACCTGGAGGGACTGATAAGTAGTCAGTTTCACTGTTCTGCTGTAATACTTTGTTGTTAGTATCATCATTGTTTTTGTGCTGCTGGATTTGAACCTGCAGCTTTTCATCCACTAGGCAAGTACTCTTCCCGTATAGGCAGGCCCAACCTTCTGTAGGTAGAAACCTAAGCCTTTGTCCGGTGTTAGTGGAACACACAGTCAGATGTGTGGGCCTTGCTGCAGTGGAGAAGGTGGAGAAAGGCTTGAAGCTCTTCTCTTTCGGACCTTGACCATCAGGGCCTGGTGTGAGCCTTGGCCCAGCCACTGCCAGGGCAGTGGGAGGGTTCTGCACAGGGCCAGGGGCCTCCCAGGCAGAGGAGTGAGGGGGGCGGAGGGTGGTGGTGGAGGGTTGTTGTAGCCCTGGGCAGCGGGTGAATGACTGACTGCATGAAGGGCAAGTGCTTTGATGCTGAAGGGTCCTACTGGGCTGGGGGACGGAGGTCTTGTTCTGGAAGCCAGGAAAGGTGCAGCCTCTGAGAGGATAAACAGAAAGCGAGGCCCTGGCTTTGGACTGGAGAGCTGACAAACTGTCTGCAGCTGGGAGCTCGGAGCTCAGTGCACTGTACCCCACTTCAGTGTTTTACCTGCGCACCAGCGCTGGCATCCCCAGCTTTCTGACACAAGGAAAAGGTAGACAGTTTGCTCAGGGTCACTCTGGGACCTTTCTGATTCTCAGTCTTTTGCTACCCTATGGGTGCACTTTCTCACTCCTGCAACAGAAGCAGCCGGGAGAAGGTCACCCAGATGACTCAAGGCTGCCCTGCCAGCCAGGTTTTTTTTTGTTGTTGTTAAAAGGGCCAATTCAGGAAAAGTAAACATGTTTATGGGCTGCATCTTTTTCCCATTTTGAATTAAAATAATGTTACTGAGGCCTTGAGGGAAAACATATGTTTTTGCAATTTAAGTGATGTACTTTATTAAATAAAAATGGTTAGTAAGAAACTTGGCATTGTTTTGATCATTAAAATACTACAGTTAAGCATACCGAGGAGCAGTGATATGGATGAGTGACGCTTTTTAATCTTTCCTCCATATGTTAATGGGGAAGGCACTTTCCAGCGTGTAATGAGTGTTATCCCCTCCCAGTGCTGGTACCCTAGCATCCACCTGTTAGGAACTGCAGGTTGAGGACTGAGAGAGCCCTTTGCTGAGGATACACAAGGTTTAGCTGCCATGAGGTTGGCAATCACCTCAGTCTCCGCCTTCAGGCAGCGTCTTCCAAACTGGCTGTCCACCAGCCCCGGGGGGGCTCTGGGAATTGCCCACGAATGGGTTGGCATCTGCCTTGGCCAGCCCTATTTCTCCATCTGTGAAGGTGGTTAATACATCTGGAATTTATCTTGACATATGATTAAAAGTGAAAGTCTAAAATAGGCTTTGATTTTTCAACTTACTAAACAATTTTTTTTAATTGCCTTCTTGAATCATGGGACCTATTTCATAGCATGCTACATTTTGTTACTCTTTAAATATTTTAATTAAGATGTGAGGCAACATTTTATGTAAAGAAGAAAGCCTGTAAAGAAGTGTCTATGAGTAGAAGGAGGGATAGAAACAGCTTACCCTGGACAGGGGGACAGCTGATCTCTGCAAGGTGGCTGGGGCCTGGGCCATGCTCTCCAGAAGGCGCCTCACCCTTCAGGGGAGATAGACAGGGTGTCATTTCTGCTGCAGGCCTCTGCCTGCTCAGAGGTGAGTTTTGTGGTGGTGGCTCTCCCTTCCTCTTATCTCTGCTGTACACAAATAGAAAGACTTAATTTGAAAATTTATCACAGTCAGTGGAAGGGAGGCCTGGTCCTGTGACTGCCAGGCAACCGCAGTTGCTCACTGCAGTTTGAAACATTGTGGAGATGGGCCTTCTGCTCTGCTTGGGCCCAGCAGGGGCAGTGCGTGCCTGGAAGCAGACTCCCTGGTTCCTGTCAACCCTCAGACTGGACTTATTTATTTTCTTTGTCCCTCAGCATCTGTGTTCACCTTGGAGTATTGGTAGTGTTAATAAATAGCTCTCAAAGTAGAGTTTGGGGGTCCCTGTTTGTTGCTAAGGCCCTTTCAGGTGGTTGTGAAATCAAACTATTTTCAGAATAAAGCTATGACAGTGTTGGCTATCTCTGTTCACATTTTTTCATGAATGTCTATTGAAGTTTTGCAAAGCCTACTTGATATGTGATATTACAGCGGATTGAATGCAGAACTAGATACAGAAAAACCAGCTGTCTTCTCTTTATGCCACACATTAGAGGATTTGTAGACATGCAAAACAGTACCATTCCTCCAGTTAAATTTATTTTTTGTTTGGGAAAATATAGTTACGCTCATAAAATTATTTATGTAAACATATAATAGGTTTATGTATTTGTGAGTTATTGAATACAGTTTTTAAATGTAAAGTTTAGTGCTTGCTTCAGCAGTACATATACTAAAGATATAAAGTTTAATTTCTAATATGGCAAATATAGATTCATAGAACTCATATAAATAAAAGCTCTTCAAGGACCTTAACGATTTTTAAGAAATGTAAAAACAGTCATGAGACCAAAAAATTGGAAATTCACTGTTGTCAGTGGACATTTTTAAAGCTTTTAGAGCACTATTAACTGGTAATAATTAGCTTGGAATTTAAAGCTCAGAACAATATTAGTTATTATTATTATTCCATTTTATATCCTTCAAGTAAATAATTCAGAATTTTTCCTCCTATTTAATCTGAATGATCAATGTTGTATTACACATAGTAAAACTCAGTAACTTTTTATTTCTGTGTGTATTGTATTGATTTGTTAAATTCTGTTTGTATGTTTTGTTTTTTTGGTACTAGGAAATGAACTCAGCACCTCGTGCTTGCCGGCCAGGCACTTATGCCACTGAGCTATATTCCTGGCTGATTCTTTAAATTCTGAAGCATTTCTTTTTCCTTTCCATTTTCTTTATTAAATAGTTTTAAATTTTTTGTTTGTTTGTTTGTTTGTTTGTTTCTGAGACCGGAGCTCACTATGTAGCCCAGGCTGGCCTTGAGCTCACAGTGATCCTTCTGCCTGAGCCTCTCAAATGCTGAGATTATAGGATGTGCCACAACTTAGCAATGATCAGTTATTAGTTTTTGAAACCTTGCTTCTTGAAAAACATCAGGCAGGTTTTTAATACCACTAGTTAGGAATATTTTGATTTTACCATAATCAAATCATTGGCCATAATACATTTGTCTTCCCTTTGGTTTTGTTTTTAAGACAGGGTCTTGTTATACAGATCAGGCTGGCCTTGAACTCAGTATGTAGCCCAGGCTGGCCTCCAACTTGCTTTGATCCTCCTGCCTCAGCCTCCCAAGGGCTGGGATTACAGGCATGTACTACCACACCTGGCCCATCATACATTTTCACTTGCATATTTTCCTGCTCTTTGCTTATGAGTCAGTCAGTAAGAATGATTGAAAATTAATGGTTTGAATAGATAAATAAATGCACATAAGAGAAATTCTAAAAGTACAAACAATATATCATGTAAGTGATACTCTATACCTCTGACTCCTGGCTGTCCAGATCTGTTTTCTAAAGGTAAAGTTTGCTGCAAGTTTTCTCTGATTCTCCTGGAGATAGTTCAGACAAATACATGTGTATTTATTTTTGACTGTGGTAGAATCTGATGACCATAAATGTTACCATGGTAACCATTCATAAGCGTACAGGTCAATGCATTAATGTGAACATTATTGTGCACTCGCTACTGCCATTATCACCAGGGCTTTTGCATCATAGCAGACTGAACTCTGCACCCATTTAGCAGTGACTACTCATCTCTGCTCAACTCAAGAGCAGCCTGAACTACACAGTGAAACCTGGAAGTTTCACTATGTAGTTAGTTCCTGGCAGCCACCATTCTGCTTTCTGTCTCCAGCTGCCTCACAGAGGTGGAATTGTACACTGTCCTTTCATGTTTGGCTTATTGCATAGAGTATAATGTCTTCTAGGTTCGTCCATGTAGCACTGTCCGAAAATCATCTTCTGATTAAATCCCACTATATGTATCTGCCGAGTTGTTTATCCATCCTTCTTTGGAGGGAACTTCGGGTTGTTTTCACTTTTTGACTATTGTATTACTGCTATGAATTGTGGGTATTATTGCTATGAATAGTGGCATACAAAGATCTGTTTGGGTGCCTGCTCCCCCCCCCCAACAAGTAGCATGTAGGTCACGCTGTTCTTGAACTCACTTTGTAGTCCAAACTGGCCTCAAACTCACAGTGAGCCTTAGCCTGCCTTAGCCTCCCAAGATCTGTTATTACAGGTGTGCGCCAACATGCTTGGCTAGGTCCCTGCTTTTAATTCTTTTTATTCTTTTAAATGTAACTAGAAGTGCAATTGCTTCATTATGTGATAGTCCCTCCCTCAAACCCCCAGAGCATTAAACTCTCTGAGGATTAAACCCAAAACTTCATCCCCAGTCCTTTTTTTTTTTTTTTTTTTTTGAGTCAGGATTTTGCTAAGTAGCTAAACTTTCCTGCCTAGGTTCAAACTCCAGATCCTCCGTCCTACCTCAGTCTCGCAGAGGCCTGGGATTACAGGCATCCACCCCCACGCCTCGCTCTGTTTTAATTGTTTGAGGGATACCGTACTATCTGTACAGCAGCTGCACCAGTTTACATTCCCATCAGCGGTGCAAAAGATATTCCAGTTTCTCCACAGCCTTGTCAACACTTGTGATTTTCTGGTTTGGTTTTGGTTTTGTTGTTTTATAATACCTATCCCCATGATGCAAAATGATACTCTCTGAGGTATTAATTTGCATTTCCTTAATAATCAATAGAGGTAAGCATCTTATCATGTGCTTATTGGCCGTTTGGACATACTTAGGAGAAACATGTAGTCTCGACTTTTGTCTGTTTTTAATTAGGTTTTTTTTTTTCTTGTTGAATCTTAGTGTGTATATATATATATATATATATATATATATATATATATATCTCACAGGATCACATATATATATAATTTTAGAATGTATAAATATATATAATTTTTTTTCTTTTGGGGGAGTTTGAGACAGGGTCTCACCCTGTAATTCTTGCTGGCCTTCAACTTACTAAGTAGCCCAGGCTGGCCTTGAATTGATGGTAATCTACCTGCATCAGCCTCCTGAGTGCTAGGATTACAGGTATGTGCCACCACGCCTGGCTGGGATGTGTATATTTTTAATACAAATAGTGAGAACACAATATAAATCACTCTACACTATGTTTTTCTCACTTATTAATATATCTTGGTGATTATTCTTTGTTAGTACATAAGGATCTTTCTATTTAATTATATGCATAAACCATAAAACATTAACTTAATCTCTTAAAAATGGACGTATAAATTGTTTCTGGGCTTTTGCTATAATGTTACAAGCTGCAGAGACTGCCTTAGTATATATATCATTTTTCAACAATGAGAATTTTTCTCTAAATATGTCAAAGTACATGAATATTTTTGGTACATGTTGCTATCTTGACAGTATCATCTTACATTGTATTCAGTTGTCTTTCTCCTCTCCCTCTTAAAGTGTAATTATCAAATTTTGAGATTTTTACCAATGTGGTATGTGAAAAATAGTGTTAATTTTCATTTTCTGAATTATTAACATCTTTTGTATCTCTAATAATTATTTGCAGTTTCCTTTTAACAGTTTCTCTTTTCCTGTTTTTCACATTGAATTTTATATATTAAAGACCTGATCCTTAAGCTGCGACATATATGTCATTTATCTTTTCATTCAATTTTTCTTTTCTGAAGGTCAGAAATTAAAACTATGTGTATATTTATTAAGTTGCACAACTTTTGAATATGAATTTAATTTTTGGAAACTAAAGTCATTTTTAAATTTTTTGGTAGTGCTGGCGATTGAGCTCACGACCTGGCGCTTGCCAGACAGATGCTGTGCCACTAAGCTATATCCCTGGGCCCCTGTTTTGTGTTAATTTTGTTTGCTGCTGGGAATGCAACCCAGAGCGTTCTGCATGCTGCAGAAGGGACTCTACTACTGAACTACTTTCCCAGCCCTGATAGTAGTTTTAATATGATAAAGTCAGGTTACCCTAAATAAATCTAATTTGTTTAAAAAATAAATAAACTGAAAATATACCCAACGAGGAATGCCTCTAAAAGTCAAGATCCTAATTTTTCTTTGTAGTTAATTTTTTCAAATTTATTGTGAAAGGAACTGTAGTCTTATTCACAATGTTTTTTAGTAATCTTACATTCTTTCTCACCTTTGAATTTTTTTGCATTTTAAAATTTTTATTGGTACATTTTAGATATACATAATGATAACATTCATCATAGAGAACTTGTACTTGTACATAATATATTCTGCCTCTTCTTTTTTTTCCATTCTTCTACTCTCCCTTAAACTCCTTGCCCTTCCTTATTTATAAAAACTTTGTTCCATGTTTTCCTTCTACTTTTTTCTTCTCCTTTCTTTTCTGTGTTCCCCTACCCTCTTTCCCGCTTCCCTTGTCTTGTTCCCTTTCTGATCTGAATGTTTTCTTCCCATTTCCCAATATCTGTTATACATTTTGGTCCTTATCTTTACCTTCAGTTTCTCACACCAGAGAAACCTTGAGCTATTTGAACATGCGTGCCCAATTTATTTTACTTAAGAGTTTGGTCTCAAGGTCCATTCATTTAGTTAGAAATGTCTCATGCTTATCCTTCTTTATGGCAGAGTAGTACTCCATTATATTAAAAAATAAACCCATATCTTCATTATCCATTCATCAGAGGATGGGCATTTGGGTTTTTTCCAAAATTCAACTATTACAAACTGTGCCACTATAAACATGGGTGCACCTGTATCACTATGATATAATGCTTTTAATTCTTTCAGGAAAATACCAAGAAGGGGGATGGTTGGATTGAATGGAACCTCTAGTTATAGTTTTTTGAGGAATCTCCACACTAATTTCCACAGTGGTTGCCACAGTCTGCATTCCCACCAACAGTGGAGAAGGATTCCTTTTTCCCCACAACCCTGCCAACATTTGTTGATTCATTTCTTGATAATAGCCATCTTTTCTGGAGTGAGGTGAAATCTCAGCATTGTTTTATTTTGCACCTCTCAAATGACCAGTGATGTTGAACGTTTTTTCATATATTTATTTGCCCCATGTGAGAAGTATCTGTTCATTTCAGATGCCCATTTTGGGGTTGGGTCTTTACATTTTCAGGGTCTGATTTTTTGAGTTCTTTATATATTCTAGGTATTAGTTCTTTGCCTGAGGGAGAGCTGGCAAAACTTTTTCCCACACTAGTGGGTTGTCTCTTCATTCCGTTGGTAGTTTTGCTTGCTGTACAAAAGCTTTTTAATAAGATGAGATTCCAGTTGAGATTCTTTGTGATATTTTCTGTGTATTGGGGTTTTGTTCATAAAATTTTTGCCTATCCCAGTGTCTTCAAGAATTCTATCTAGTCTATCTTGCAGCAGATTTAGTGATTGTTTTAATATTTAGATCTTTGATCCACTTAAATTTTAGTTTAGTGGATGGTGAAAAATATGAGTCTAATTTTAATCTTCAGTATGTGGAAAGTCAGTTTTCCAGCACCATTTATTAAAGAGGTTATCTTTCTTCCAGTGAAGCTGCTTGGCTCCTTTGTCAAAGATAAGGTGGCTGAGTTTCTGCATCTTCTAATCTGTTCTATTGATCCTCAGATCTATTTTTTTGCCAGTAACATTTTTTTTTTATCACAGTAGCTTTGTAATATAATTTTAAGCCTGGGATTGTGATGTCCCCTGCCTTGCCTTTGTTGCCTAGGGTTGCCTTTGCTATTCTAGATCTCTTCTGGTTCCAAATTAATTTTAGAATTGTTTTTTTTTCTAATTCTGTAAGTTATGCTTACAGATATGTTGATATTTTGATTGGGGTTGCATTAAATCTGTATACCAATTTTGGAGCGATGGCCACTACATTGGTTGTCCTACCCAAGAGCAAGGGATATCTTTTCATTTTCTGATATCCTCTTCAGTTTCCTCTTTCAGAGTACA
This sequence comes from Dolichotis patagonum, assembly GCA_004027295.1. Taxonomy (NCBI): domain Eukaryota; kingdom Metazoa; phylum Chordata; class Mammalia; order Rodentia; family Caviidae; genus Dolichotis; species Dolichotis patagonum. The sequence continues at coordinate 82,603 of PVJX010003695.1, forward strand.
GTAGTTTTCAATGTAAAGGTCTTTTGATTCTTTGTTAGATTGATTCCTAGGTATTTCATTTTTTTTGGATGCTGTGGTGAAAGGTGTAGTTTCTCTAATTTCTCAGTAAGTTCGTTATTTGTGTGGAATAACGCTGTTGATTTTGGAATGTTAACTTTGTATCCAGCTATGTTCCTGAATTTGCTTATTAAACCTGAAAGATTTTTGGTGGAGTTTTCAGGGATTCTATGTAAAGTACCATGTCATCTGCAAATAATGATAATTTAATTTCTTCCTTTCCTTTCTTTATTTCTTTTATTTCTTTCTCCTGTCTAATTGCTCTGGCTAATGTTTCCAGAAGAATATTGAATAAGAATGATGACAGTAGATATCCTTGTTTTGTTCCTAATTTTAGAGTAAAAGGTTTTGGTCTTTATCCACACAGTATGGTGTCGACTGTTGGTTTGTCATAGATGGCTTTTATCAGACTGAGATAAAAACCATGTATTCTAATTTTCTGTAGGTTTTGTATCATGAATGAATGTTGGAGTTGTCAGACGCTTTCTTTGTGGCTATTGAGGTTATCATATGGCTTTTATTTTTGGCTCTGTTCATATTGTATATTACATTCATTAGTTCATGTATGTTGAACCATCTCTTCGTGCCTGGGATGAATCCTAATTGGTCACAGTGTGTAACCTTCTTCATGATTTGCTACACTCTATTTCCCAGAATCTTCCGTGTCCCAGAATTCTTATTGAGGATTTTTGTGTTTATGTTCATTAGGGAGACTGGTTTTTAAGTCTCCTTTTGGTTTGCATCCTTCCCTTGTTTTGGTATCAGGGTAATGCTTGCTTTGAGGAATGAATCTGGGAGTATTTCTTCCCCTGCATTTTCATTTAAGAGTTTGGGAGGCAATGGCGTTCAGTCATCTCTAAATTTCTTGTAGTATTCAACAGTGACTGCATTAGGGCCTGGGCTTTTCTCTGTTGGTAGGTTCCTAGGTACGTCTTCAGTTTCATTGACTGATACTGATTTATTGAAAAGTTTTATATCTTCTTGATTCATCTTTGGTAATTCATGTAAATCTAGGAATCTGTCCATTTCTTCTGTGTTTTCCATCTTATCAGACTACAGAGTATCAAAGTAGGTATTGATGTGCTTCTGGATTTCTGTAGGATCTGTTGTGATTTCACTCTTTTCATTCCTATTTGGATGAATTTGAGTCTTTTTTTGGTAAGGTTGGCTAAGTGTTTGTCAATTTTATTTAATCTTTCAAAGAACCAACTACTCATTTCATTGATTCTCTGTATTATTTTCTTAGTCTCCATTGCATAAATTTCTGCTCTGAACTTTTAAATTTCCTCCCTCATATGATGTTGGTCTTCACTACTGCTTTTTTTTTTTTTTGTAGAACCTTAAGGGTAAACATTAGGTTGTTTATTTAAGCTTACTCTATTTTTCTGATATGAGAATTCACCATTATAAATTTGCTTCATAGAACTGATTTTAATGTGTCCCAAAGTTCCACTATGTTGTATTAGTATTATCCTTTAATTGTAGAAACTTTCTTTTTTTAAACTTTCTAATTTCTTCTTTAATTTCATCTGTGATCCATTAGTGCTATATAATTTCCATATGTTTATGAAATTCTTGATGTTTCTTTTATCATTGATTTCCTATTTCACTGCACTATGTTCTGATAATATGCCTGGGATAATTTCAATTCCTTTGCAATTACTTAAGTGTGTCCTGTGAGTTACTATATGGTCCAGTTTGGAAAACATCCTATGTGCAGTTGACATGAACATGTATTCTAATATTTTGTGGTGGAACACTCTGTAGACATCTACTAAGTCTATTTGTTCAAAACTTTGGTTCAGTTCTGATATTTCTTTATTGATTTTGTTGTTATTGTTGTTGATTTTTTGGGGTAGTTGATATGTTTATTTGTGACACAGTGTATTGAGGTCCCCCATTATAATTATATTAGGCTTATTTGATTTTTCATGTCCATTAATATTTGTTTTGTATAGTTGGGTCACTGGTATTGGTATATATATATATATATATATATATATATATATATACATACACACACACACATATATATGTATATATACATGATTATTATCTCTTCCTCTTAGATTGTTTGCTTTACAAGGGTGTAGTGACCTTCTTTGTCTCTCTTAATTAGTATTGGCTCGACATCCACTTTGTCTGCAAATAGAATCATTACGCCTGCTTTTTTCTGGTTCCTGTTACATGAAGTATTGTTTTCCATTCTGTGACCTTTAGTCTATGAATTTCTTTTGGAATTGTGTTTCTTGTACAAGGCATACTGTTGACTCTTGTGTCTTGATCCATTCTACCAGTCTGTTTCATTTGGTTGGTGAATTGAAACCATTAACATCAATGTTTATAGCTGATATGCATTAAGGTGTCCTTGTCATAGTGTTTTCCTCTAATTGGTTCCCTTTTCTTTTTTCTTAATTGCTTACCTTGTCTGGTGGATTCATTATATTGGGATTTATGGAGTTGTAGTCCTTGTTACCTCTTTCTAGAATGTCCTTTAGAATATTTTGGAATACATGAATTTCTTCAGGTCTTCTTTGTCATGGAAGTGTCTTATTTCTCCATCAATTTTGAAAAATAATTTGCAAGTTACATCAATCTGGGTTGGAGGTTGTCTTCTTTTAGGGCCTGAAGTATTTCACTCCATGCTCTCCTTGACTTAAAAGATTTGTATTGAGAAGTCAGTTGGCATTCTGATGGGCTGTCTTTTATCAGTGATTTGTTTTCTTTTTTTCCTCTAACAGCTTTTAATATTGTTATTTTGTTGAATTTCTGAAATCTTGACTATTATATGCCTTGCTGTAGAATTTTTTTTTTTTAATGATGGCTAGTTGGAGTTCTATGTGCCTCACTTACCTGTATATCAAATTCATTTTCATGCTTGGGAAGTTTTTTGTCATTACTTCTGTGATCAAGTTTTTTATGTAGTTTTCAGTGTCTCTTGCTTTTTAATTGACTGTGATCAATCTTATATTATTCTTCTTTGCATCATCTAGCAGCTGTGTTGGACTGATTTTTCGTGATCCCTTGCTTTTTTCAAGAAATCTTTCTTTTCATGATATTTAACCATAATCCTATCTTCTATTTCTGATATTTTGTGCTCATATTGGCTCATTCTGCTATGTATACCTTCAGTGGAAATTTTGATATACTGAATATCTGTTTCAATCTGTTTCATGGATTCCATTTCTTACATTGGTCGTTTATGGTTTCCATCATTTCCCTAAGCTCCTCTATTTTTTGTGTGTTTGTGCTCTAGAGTCACTAGGCATGCCTTTCATTATGGTCACCATCTCTGTAGTTATCTGACAGAGTATTTCTTACACTAGAGTTTATTGGTTCATTTTAGATACACATAACAATCACATTCATTGTAGAGAATTTGTATCTGTACATGTCTTTCTCTCCTATTCCCCGACCCTCCTTTCAATTCCTCCTTCTCTTTACTAAGCTGTGTTTCCATGCTTTCTTTCTTTGAGAAATTATTTCTGATTTGAATTTTTCTAGATTCTCACTCATCTGCTTTGTTACTTTGGCTGTTACCACTTCAGAGAGTATAGGTGGGTGGCTTCCAAATTATTCTACCTCATTTTCTTCCTGGGTTTGCCTTTGGTGAGCTGGAAGTCTGGAATGGAATGTTGTTTGTTTCTTCTCATTTTATTTGTTTCCTTTTTGTTAAAGTTTAATTTCTGGGTTGATACTTCTAATTGCTAGTACTGAAAATCCTTAGGAAATAACTACTCAGAAATATCTTCCAGGTGTAGCTGGCTTTTGGGTTTTGAGTCAGTTGCAAAATCTTACCTCTTCAGTTTATTGAGGATGAGAAGTCGCTGCCTAGGTAGTGTAGCCCCTAGTCTGTAGTGTTATTTATAGCTCTTTGGCAATGTCAGTCTTGGCACTCCAGGAAGAACAACTGATGAGAACAATTATGTCACCTTGGGTAAAGTAGTACAATCAGCAATAATAATAGCATTAAACACAGCCTAGAAAATGACAAACTGTGGTAACTATTAATTTGCCACCTTTAACAATGTGAACTAGATTTGTGGTAATATAGCAAAACATAAAACAAAGTGAAAATTATATGTAGTATATATGCCTTCAAAATGATTATTTTACCATCAAAGGAGTACATTTGAAAGGAGTGGGGGGGTAGAGAATAAACGAAGAAGAAGAAATCAGAAGCCAAACTGGAGGACAAAGGAAGATTATGAAAACTTTGGGAAACTGGTGAAGAAAACAGCAGGAAAAAATAAAAACAAGAACAGAACAGAATGACAACAACAAAAGTTCTTAAAACAAACAAACAATTACAAAAAAAAACCAAGAAGAAAAGAAAACAAAAAAGAAAAAAATCTTTTCTTGCTTATTTCCTGCTTATTTCAAAGCATGTCTCTGCTGTCATTGGTAGACAAAGTGCAGAGTGTAGATCTGTGTTGATTAATCCCAGCAAGCCAGCCATAGCTTTAAGGCAGGGTAACAGATAATCCCAGCAAGCCTGTACCTTTAGTTTCACTGAAGTTTAGGTTGGTTTCTGGCGGAGAGGTTGGAACTCGGTTTGTTTAACCTGCCTCACTCCATGTGCCTCCTACCACCTTGACCCTTGCTCCTTGACCTTTGCGGATTTGATTTCAGTTCTGCCTCACCCTGACTCTGGGAGCCACTAGGTGGAGCCAGCCCACAGCTACTCTCTATTCTGAGCACAGCTGGCCCCTCTCCAGGATGAGGGCTGGCTCAATTGTCCTTTCCTGGCAGATTTCTGAACCCAAATAACTCACCAGCCCCACAGTCCGCTGCGTGCACTGCTCTGTTTCTCTGTGGAGGCCTCTGGGTTTGCCAGTAGTCACTGTGCATCTGCAGGTTCAAGCTGCCCTTCCCATACAGTGGGGGAGAAAGTGCCTCTTGCCATCTCCTCCTTCTTTGCTGAGATTTTTCTCTTTACTCTCCCCATGGGTTTCAATTCTCATTTCAGCACCTTGCTGGATCCCAGCAATCCACTTCCCTCCTTTTCTTCCTCATGTTGCTATATTCCAGCATCTGGACACCAAAGCTCAAAGAGGATGTTTCTGTGATGTTCTGCACTTCGCCATCTTCCTAGAAGCTGTCATCTTTGAATTTAATAAAATAAAAGGCACTAGAAATCAGTAGAATCAGTTGGTGGCTCAATCACTGATTTCCTAGTTGCATCTTCTTTTTATTTCCTAATTAGAATTAAAATTAAAATACCAATACTTTCATCATTTAAATCACAAGGCTATTAAGAGTATGAAATAAAAAATATGAATTAATTTTGAAATGCATTATAAGGCTATATTAACACAGAGTTCTTATCATTTTCAGAACAAATTGATACATAAGAATTTGGTTAGCTAAGATGATTCAGGGACCAATCCCCACCTTAAAATGCCGGTCATTTCCCTTTCCCCAGTCACACCTCTCCTTCCCATTCCTAGGGCTCAGTGCCTCTGAGTGTATTTTTATTCCAGATTTTTCTATGTTTGTTGTATACAGTACCTACCCTTTTCATAAGAGATTGTCCCCACTAATATTTTCTTAGTCTTCACTCATACTTTTTGTAGTCCAGTAGCCCCAAGTATTCTCTTGCTAATGCAGTGAGTCACTTTTCTAATGCAGCTTTTTAAGATGCAGCTCCTCTCTTCAACTCAGCATGTGTCTCTGAGCTTATGACATTTAATATTCATCTGTTTCACTGATAGAGAGACTTAAGTTTGGTTAGCAATTTGCAGAAACCTGGAATATATTAGGACCTGTCTAAAACTCAATAATAGAATAGGTAAGAAGAACCTTTTGCAATGGATTAGAAATAACTCTTCCTAAGAGGACTGGAGGTGCTGTCAGTATTACTTCTAATTCTTCACATGCAGTGCTGTTTTCGAAGAAATATTGCTATAACATTTCATAATAAGCAGACAGCTTCTCCAAACAGTTAATGTCTGTCAAAGCTTCAGACTATTTACAGAGCTTTTGAAGACTACATAGGTGTATGGGTTTGCATTTATACAATGGTAAAACACATTATAAAATACGATGGGAATTCTTGGACTCACATATCCCCTTAGTAAGAAATGAACAGTGAAGACTGAGATCTGTTCATACAAAGATTGTTCACACATGAATAAATGGAATGAGGCATTAGATTACATTGTATAACTTGGAAAATCTCAAAACAACATTGAGTTAAAAATTACAAAAGGAGGCAAACATTATGGAACCATATATGTACATTTAGAACCCATGGAATAATAGTATATATTGCTTATGAATACAAAGACATTAGTGGGAATTAGAAACCACGTCCTCTGAATGGCGGCTGCATTTGAAGGTGGACGGGAAGCGATAGGGAGTGAGTTTCACCTGTCTCCACCATGTCTTATTGTCAGGAGGATGAATCTGAAGCAAATGTTGCAAAATGTGAAAATTGTTAAATCTTGGTAGTGGGTACATTGCTATTAATTTTTTTTCTGTACTTTTGTCTGAAGTATTTCACAATTACACATAAATTAAAAGTTAAAAAAAAATTTTCTGAGATAAGGTCTTACTATGTAGTATAGGCCCCACAGTGATTCTTTTGCATCAGCCTCCTAAGTGCTGGGGGTTTTGGCATGTGCTACCATGCCTGGAAAAAATAAATATTATGAAAAGAGTGGTTTATACTTTGTTTATTCATCATTTCACTTTCCAGTTGCTTTGTAAAAATCTGGTTTGTTGATCATAGTACTTTAGAAGAACTGTGATTAAAGTAAAGGATCTTTTGAAAAAAAAAGCTTAAGAACATCATCCCATATCCTACTTTCTGAATTAATAATGGTTAATGTTAGGGCTGGGGATTTAGCTAAGTGGCATAAGCACCTGCCTGGCAAGAGTGAGGTCGTGAGTTCAATCCCCATTACCAAAAAAAAAAAAAAAAAAAGGCTAATGTTAGATAGCTGTCATTCTAGGCTTCTTTTTATACATGTGTAATAGGATAAATCAATAGAAGGGTAGATAAAGTAGTAATGAAAGGAGAAGATAAGGAAGAAAAAAAGAAATTATGGAAGAAACATCTAGAATATAATTTCCATAAAAGCAGGGGTTTATGTTTTGTCCACTCTGTATCTAAGCACCTAAAACTCTGGCACACAGTAGATAACCATTAAATATTAAGTGAATGAATAAATGAATGAGTGGAGAGTAGTCATATCAAAATAAGATCACTATAGCCATGTGTTTTTTTAAAGAGTGAAAGCATATTTTATTTATTTATTTATTTGTTTGTTTATTTATTTTAAAGACAATGAAATCCAACAAAACAAAACAGAATAAAGCAAATCAAAGCAGTGAAATTCATACACAACTTCAAAGTAGGATATGAGGAAAACAACAATGGCTACCATAGTTTATCTTATCTTCATAGTAGTTGTCCATTCCATCAGATATAGCAAAATCAAGCCAAAACAAACAATAAAACTATCCAAAACAGAACATGGAATAAAGAAAAACAATTAATTGGAACAAAACAAAAGAGAACAATATTGGATTCAAAGATCGAAGGAAAGCCTCCATATTACATGCTCAGACCACTGGCCCCAGGCTTTCAAAATCAACCAGAAAATACAAGCATTCAGTTGCTTTTTGTACGTACCTCAGTTGCTTCAACTCAGCCTGTCCTGTGAACCAGCTGGCTGCCCTCGAGACAGGTGGTGTTGCTCCTCAGCCCACGTGCCAGTAGGCTCACCGGAGGCGCTGTCTGGCTTTTCTCTTCCTGGAGCCCGCATGGCTTGTGTGGCTTACCAGAAAGGCTGGCTAGCTGGCGTCTTGGTTGGCTCCTCCTAGCCCCAGCATGGCTAATTCCATGTTCTCTAAAAATAAAAAATATTTACTTGAATTAACAAAAGAGAAAAATATAGTAAGTTGAAGACATACAGAATTGCGAGTGTTTCTCATAAGAGATAATATTTGTTTTCAATTCAGAAAAGATTGAGAAAAACATTTAGAAGCTGTAGTCCTTGTATGATATTTTAAAAAGAAAATGGTATGTATTTTAAATATTAAAAGTATCAGTTCTTTGCTATGAGAGATAAGGAAGTTAGCACTTTGAAAATTCCTTTTACTCCTCCCTCTTTTAGTGTTTTGTTGTTGTTGTTGTTGTTGTTGTTATTTTTTTGGCATATTTGAAGAGAGTTGCTGCTAGCTACCATTATCCTGGTTTGCTTTCTGTTTTACTGGTCTTCATTCTTTTATTTCTGGATTCTGTTGTCATTTTTTCCCCAGGAAGTGATCATATATATTTTTCCCTGAATGCTTGATGTTTAAAATGTTTGCTTTGTAACTGAATATTTTGTACTTGAATGATTGACATGCTATGCATTGCACTTTTTAAAATTTATAATGATTTTGAGGTGCTTTGGTGTATGACTCTACTATTATTTTGTGTAGCTTCTGATTTTGGAAATGTGGGTTGTTTGTAATTGGATGCTGTTATAATTGTGACAGGGCTAAAGTTATTAATAAGGGATTAGTCAAAGACATTATCCCTTTATTAGACTGCCAACAAAATAAATCCTCTAAGCCTAATTTCCTTTCCTAAAGAGGAAGTCTTTTTTCTCCTTGGGAGATAGGTAATGTCAATCTTCATAATTAAGGCCTGAGAACAGGATTTTTCTGATTGAGATTGGAAACAGAGTTTAAGATAGGAGAACAAGCTTGGGGGAAGAGAGAGTAGTGGAACTTCAGCAGTTACAGAATACAAAAAGAATAATCAGGAAAGAGGTTACATTTAAAAATATATTTTGAATAGATAATGAATATACATGGTTAGAAATCCAAAGAGAACAAAGCATAAAGAAAAGTTTCTCTAACCTTTTTCACCAGCTACCTAGTTCCCCTCCAAAGAACCAGCAGCCACAGTATCAGTTGCCAGATATGGTGATGTTCAGGCTTAGAGCCAGCCAATCATTGACTGAAACTTTGCAATCTTGAGCCAGATTTAAGCTCTCTGTCTTTAAACTGTGGGTGCTGAGTAACGTGTCCCAGCAACAGGAAGCAGAATAATATACCTGGCTACAAGAATGGGAAGCCCGAGCCCCTGTGGGTTTTGGTGGTGTCAAGGAGTGCGCCTCCCAAGGGCTCTGGGTATGTCAAACCGCTGGCCTCTGGGCATATACCCTCCGTGGCTTCCAGGTTCCTACTTTCTGCAGCTTTAAGCTGTTCTCCTTAACGTAGAAAATATAATGTTGGATTAACTTGAAAAGTATAAGCCCTATTAAGTACAGCAGGGAACAGTTTTCGGTACTTTTTGTGATTCCCCGTCCACTGTATCCCTTGCTTTGAAACTCCTAAGGAAGACAGAAGAAAAGTCGGCTTTGGTCAGTGGTTAACATTCAATACAAGGCACCTCTGTTGAGCAGGGCTCTCATGGCTCTGCTTTTCATTTACTTTGAAAGCTAGAAAGGAGAGGGAGAGGGGAGGAAGTGGACATAAAAAGAATTAAGATGTGTTACGTACACGTACCAATTCCCTGTGATGAATATAAACATTATGTGCTGCAGCCATGCACTGCAAACAAATAAGTATAATAATAAAAAAGAAATATGGAAAAAGACATGAGCCAAAAAAGTATTCCTGTGTACCCACATGTCCCCAGGCATATCTGGAGTCCGGGCCGCTTTTGTCAATCTGGTCATGCTCTCTATTGTGCATGGAAATCAAATAATCTTTTAAGTTTTCTTAGCTAGTACAGGATTATTGTGAGGATATATTTGAAAATGAGCAATATAAGAAGTAATGATACCCTATATAGATATGGAATAGCAAAAAGCTCACCAGAGTGGCATTCTCAGTGACTGGGATGATATTTGTTGCCATTAAGGGGATACAGGGCCACTCTGGTGTCTCTGCCTCAATTCCCATCACCTGACATGCTGAGCACTCTACTGCTCTGTTTCCGTTCTCCCTCCCAGATTCTTCTTTACCTTGCCTCTTAGTTACTTTTCTCTTGTGGCTGAGACAAATTGCCTGACACCCAGGGTTAAAGGAGGAAAGGTTTATTTAGCTCACAGTTTGTTGAGGTTTTAGTTCATACTCAGCTGGCTCCAAGGCAGGGTGGCACATGGCAGAGGGGCAATGGCAGTGGAAGACAGCAAAAGCAATAAGGGAAAGAGAAACAAACCTCTTCTGTCCCTTATATTGTATGCAGGCTACCTGCCCTAGGGTGAGTGTAACACTCACACCCTTAATCCCAGCATTGGAGCAAGAATCAGTCAGGAGCTCTAGATTCAGCTACCTCGGAAAAGCCCATTTCCCATGACTGCGTGAGGCGCTTGGGAGACATCCAGAGACAAACCATAACACCTTGCTACTGATGTGTACTGTAGGATAAATTACCCTCTTGCCTCTGCTTCCTCATGGCTTCTGATACTTTGTGATTCTGCTATTGCCTTTTCTGAGTGTGTGATTCCGCTTCCACCGTATCCCTCTCTGTGTGTCTTGTTTTGAAACTCCTAAGGAAGTGAGGTGAAAAGTCAGCTTTGAATAGTCAGTAGAAGGCGCCTCTTTCGAGCACAGCTCTCAGGGCAGCCTCATGAGTCTCTCTCAGGCCCGTGACAGATGCCAGTTTGGGGGTAAGTAGCTACCTGGACTTCAAGCAGCGGTGCCTAGAGAAGTATATGAAAATGTCCAGAGTGTAAGTCAAGTGTCAGACTCTACTCAGAAAGAGACAGGGGCTGGGAGGAACCTTGCTGACCATCTGCTGTCACTACTCCCAAGCCCTGCCGAAGTAGTTTAAGCTTCTAGACCAGCAGCTGGAACTCTGGGCTGATCTCACTGGCTTCTTTTAGCCCCTCCTTGGCTGCGCTGGTGAGCCCTGCTGTGCTGGTTGCTGTGTAGAATCTGTGTGCTCTAATTCTATTCCTCTTCATCTGAGCACGGGACTACGCTGTAATTCCACGATTTTCCTGCAGATAGAGGGTGCTGGGGATGACGGTAGGTTCAGCCCATGGGACTGAGTTTTATCAGTGGGATGGAGGTGGAGGTGCTGTGTGCCACCTCTTGTCCACTCCATGAATACCTCCACTTGAGATCCTTTGGGTTTTTCTCCTTGGGTTGTGACACCAACAGCACAGTGACACTGGAAGCCATGTGCTGAAGACGATGGAACCCCAAGATGAAAGCTGGATCTTTGATTTTTTGAGGAAAGTCACTCATTGATCAAGAAAATTCATTTTTAGAGCTGAGTATAATTCATTATCTGGAAGGCAGAGGCAGGAGGATCATGAGTTCAAGGCTGGCCTGGGCAACCCAGTGAGACCCCATCACAAAATACAAAATGCCTATAATGCCAGAACTCTGGGAGGCTGAGGCAGGAAGATCCTGAATTTGAGCTTAGCCTGGGGGACTTTGGGACTTAGACCCTCTCTTAAAACATAACATAAAAAGGGCTGGGAATGTAGCTTAGTGAGAAGGCCTATTTTCAATCCCCAGTACTGAGAAACAGAAGGAGGGAGGGAGGGGGAGGGGGAAAGAGAAGGAAGGTGGGGAGCTCATTTTGGCTTTAACGTTAGCCCCCTCTGTGAGTACTGTTAATGAAGCCAGTGGAAGTTGGTGGGAGTCACAGGAGTGACTGTGATCTTCACATAGTGGCATCACCGAGGTTGCTCCACAGAAGGGGTTCGGACCCTGACTATCTTGGTGAGTTCCACCACAGGCTGGAGGTGCTCAGCAGGAGACTGACGAGGTATAGCAGAACAAGGCTGATGGAGTATGGAAGAGAAGCCATCACTGTTTTGCTGCCCCTATCAAACATGACAGGAAGCACGTGTCCTCACCCGTCACAAGCTGTGGATACCAGATGCATTTAGAGTGGCACGAGAAAGTTCAGAAGTTCTTAAAAACTGTCCCCAAACATAATTAAGGGAGCAGTGAGAACGAAGACAGCTAGTGGCCCCCTTGTCCCCAGGGCAGGAGGCACCCTCTTCACTACACGGTGCACCCCGAGCATAAACCTCAGTGCTCTGTTGATTCTAGAGAGGGGGTACAGAAACTGCACCTCCCCAGAGCATGAGGCGAGTGTCTAAATCTGTGCTTTGCCTGGGGGAAGGTGAGAAAGGACTGGGCAGGTGGCATTCAGGTGGCTGCGAAAGGGAGATTTGGTTCCAGTAGTGGTGTCCCCAGCAGCATGGGAAGTTGTGACTTTCTGTCTGTGAAGGAATTAGAAACGAGTGTTTAGAGGTGACCACTGCACAGCACAGTAGTGAGGCCAGGCTGGAAGCCAGGCTGGAAGGGCTGCAGTGCAGGCGAGCTTTTGGTTAATTTAAAGGCATGGGACAGGCTGGCGTGGTGGTACATGCCTGTAATCCCAGCACATGGGAGGCTGAGGTAGGATGATCTCTGCGAATTTGAGAGCAGCCTAGGCTACAAAGTGAGCTCAAGGCCAGCCCGAACTGCATAGTGAGACCCTGTCTCAAAAAGACCAAAAAAAAAAAAAAAAAAAAAAAAAAAAAGGCATGGGAGCTATACCAGCATCAGCCCATAGCCTTTTTCTGTTTTCTTTCTTTCTTTCTTTCTTTCTTTCTTTCTTTCTTTCTTTCTTTCTTTCTTTCTTTTTCTTTCTTTCTTTCTTTCTTTCTTTCTCTCTCTCTCTTTCTCTCTCTTTCTCTCTCTCTCTCTCTCTCTCTCTCTCTCTCTTTCTTTCCTTCTCCTTCCTCTATCTATCTATGTCATTCTCTCCCTCTCTCTCCCTCTCTCTCTCTTGTGGTGCTGGCAGTTGAACCCAGGGCCTGTGAGCTAGGCTAGTGCTCTACCACTGAGCTACAGCCCCATCTTTTCAATTACCTTGGAGTGAAGTTCAATTATCTGTTGATTTTGAAAACGACAGGGTGCAGTTTGTGTCCTTTCCAATCTTGCACCTAGAGCTCATTTTAGGCCATCTTTCTTGCGTGTGTCCCACACCAGAAGATCACTTATGTTCTTAACTGAAAACATCTATATGTATTTCTCCAAAGCTACAAACTTGCTGAAGGCAAACTGCATTTAATATGTGGGTTCTGTCATGCATACAGCGTTGCCTTTTGTCTGTATTTGGGGCCCATGTTCCCAAGGGTACATAACTCCTGTGTGGAGTTCTCAAGTTACACTTCAAGGTGCGCCGGGAGCCGCTGGAACTGGATTTCAGTGTGTTAGCAGTACAAATCCTAAGTGCAGACAAGCGACAGATGCTTTGGACTTTTAGGACAAAACTCTAGTCGTGAAGTGGAGACTGGTTGGCACATGGACTAGTGCAGTGGTTCCTAAATCTGGGCACACGTTAGAATTGCCCGGGGCTCCCAGCACAGACACCCCCAGCCCGCAGCCCGCAGGCAGCGTGGGCCAGGAGACTTCGACAGGGACAAAGGTCAGGGCCCTAAAGGCTGCCACTAGCAGGAAGCGGAGCGACAGAATTCTTCCACTGTGTAACACAGGCAGTGTCAGAGCTTGGGAAGAAAGTTGAGAAGGCTGTAGAGGGCGCTACAGCCTGCACAGACCGGAACTGCGCAAGCGAGCAGCAGAGAGGGCTGCGGGCGCGGCCTTGCCTGGAGTCCTCCTCCCGCGCCCGGGCTCAGCAAGGCCCAGTGGCTTTCCTGAACCCAAGGCCCAGCTTGAGGCCGAGGCCAGGGCCCCTCCAGGTGCGCACAGCTCAGCCCCAGGCCTCAGCCATGCCCCCAGCGGTTGTCCTTTGAATGACTGAGGTCCTGGCCCCTGGTTCCAGCACGCCCCCTCCTGGCTGCATTCGGAGTTGTGCGCTCCCAGAAAAAAAAAAAGAAAATAGTAGAACATTCAACTCAGAAAGCTAGGGGGGAAAAAGTAAATTGAAGGAAAGTAATTGTAGAAAAATAATAGGAACTCATAAGTAGCACAAAAAGCTAGTTCTCTGAAAAAGGTAAATAAAAAGATGAACCACTAGCAGGTGTTTTTCTGATGCTAATTTTTTTATTTGTTACTCACAGCATTCTTGGAGGATTCGGCAGAATTGCAAGTTCGAGCGCCATGCAGTTAATTTAGTGACTTAGTGAGACCCCGTCTCAAAATAAAAAATGAAAAAGGACCGAGGAGGTAGTTGCCAGTGCAAAGGACCTGAGTTCAATCCCAGTACAAAAATAAAATAAAAAAAAGTAAAATAAAATACTTCATGCTGGCAGTGTTGTAGTAACAGAGTTAGAGTTTGTTAAAACCAATCCCAGTCCTGTGTACATGGGTTGGGAGACTCAGTGTTACTAAAATGACAACACTCCTCAAATTGATGAACAGATTCAAAACAGTACCTATCAAAATCCCAGGTGCCGCGCATGATGGCACATGCCTGTGATCTCAGCACTCAGGAAGCCAAGGCAGGAGTATCACAAATCTGAGGCCAGCCTAGAATACATAATGAGACCCTGTCTCAAGAAAAACAATTAAAATCCCAGATGTCTTTTTTTTTCCTTCTCTTTTCTTCAGTGCTGGAGTGGGCCTTGCACACTGTCTTGGTCACTTTTCTCTCATTGCTGGGACAAAGTACCCAACACTCCAAATGAAGGAAGGAAAGGTTTATTTAGCTCACAGTGTGTGGAGGTTTCAGTCCATAATCAGCTGGCTGCAAGACAGGGTGGCGTGGCACTGGGGCAGCACTTCAAGGCAGCAGCCAGAGCAAAAAGGGGGGCAAGAGCAAGCCTCTTTTCCTCCTTGTATCGTACACACACACACACCCTCCAGCGAGGGTGCAGCACTCACAAAATCTCTGTGCCCTCCTCTTGCACAGGATGAAGATATTTGCAAAGTAAGGATCCTGGCTCCCTGCTGAGTCTCTCAGTTAAACTTCTAAACTCCTCAAGTTGACACAATGTGTCAACCATAACATACACGCTGGGCAAATGTTCTGCTACTAAAACTGAGCTACTGTCTCATCACCTCCTCAGAAATTGACAAGTTGAGGCTAAAATTTATTGAATTGTAAGGGAGGGAGAATACACTAAACAATCTTAGTGACAGAGCAAAGTTGGACTCATACTTCCTGATTTCAGCATTTACTTCAGAGGTAATCAAGACTTTGATACTGGCATAATGACATAAAGCTAGACATACAGATAAATGGAATAGAATTGGGAATCTAGAAGTAAAGTCTTAATTTTGTTTTAAACTCTTAAACTTATGGTCTGTTGATCTTCCACAAAAGTGGTGAGGCAATAGAGAAAGACAATAAAGAAGAGTTTTCAACAAGAGATGCCAGGAACACTAGTATCCAGATGCAAAAGAATGAAGTTGGATCCCTATCACATACCAAGCATGGAAATTAACTCAAAATAGATAAAGGAACTACATGTAAAAGCCAAAACTGTAAGGTTTGTAGGAAAAACAGTGGTACAAAGCTTTGTGAATGTGGGTTAGCAGCTGGTTCCTCAAAGAAGACACCTAAAAACACAAGAAACCCAAGGAAGGGCGAAATACAAACTGGATTTTCCCAAAATCAAAACCTTTTATGTTTCAAAGGACATCATCAAGAAAGTAAAAAGAGAAGGCACAGAGGGAGAGAAAGTCTTTGCAAGTCATGTACAGTATTTGAAAAGGGTCAAATCCAGAACACATAAAGGATTCTTACAACTCAACAATCACGAGACAAATAACCCAGATAAAAAGTGGGCCAGGAATCAAGCAGATCTTCCTTTGTCTAAAGATGACAATTAATGACCAAAAAGCACATGAAACTATGTTAACCACCGTTAGGCATTAAAGAAATGCAAATGGAAACCACAAGAATACTATTTCAAATCCATGCGGATGGTATTGATTGATTGACTGATTGCAGTGCTGGGGACAGAAAGCAGAGCCTTGCATATGCTGGGCAACACTTCCCCTGAGCTGCCACACCCCTACCTCCAAGAATGGTTATAATTTTAAAACTGACAAGTGTTGTTGAGGAAGCAGAGCAACCAGAGCCCTTAGACTCTGTTGGTAGGAATGTAAAATGGTGTAGCCACTGTAAAAAACTGTTTGAGCTAGGTGTGGTGGCGCACTCCTGTAATCCCAGCATTCGGGAGGCTGAGGCAGGAGGATCATTGCAAGTTCAAGACCAGCCTGGGCTACAAAGTGAGCCCAAGGCCAGCCCGAACTGCATAGCGATACCCTGACTCAAAAACACCTAAATAAATAAATAAAATAAAATAAAAAACAGTTTGGTAGTTCTTCGAAGAGAAAAAAGTGGAGTTTCCCATGACCTGGCAACTTCATCCCAAGGTATTTTTTTTTTTGAGAAATTTTAAAATATGCTTTAAAAGTCTTGTACATGAGCTCTCATAGCAGTGTTACTCAGAATAGCCTAAAAAGGAGAAATAGCTCCAATGTAAGCCTTCTGATGAATGATAAGTAATATATGAGAAATTCATAAATTCATAATGGAATATCATTCAGCTGCTGAAAAGAAGCTGAGTACATACCTCCTCCAGTAGGGGTGAGCCTTGCAAGCACTGTGCTGAGTGAAAGAAGCAGGTATAAAAGTCACGTGACATGTGACATTCATATGAAATACAAGAGGAGGTGCATCCATCCATACAGGAAGGCGGCTAGTGACTGAGGTGGCGAAGGGTGAGAGAGATGGCAGGCGACACGGGGTTTCTCATGGGGTGATAGAAATATTCTGGAGTCACAAACTGGGGGTGGTTGTTCCACCTTGTGAGTATACTGAAAGCAATTCAACTATGCACTTAAAAGTCAACTGATGGGCGGACTGTGAGGCGAGGCGGGGAACCGGGGGCCTCACCAGGCGGCGATCCCCGCCTGGAAGGCAGCGCCATGCCATGCGCCAGCTGCTGCCCAGCGAGGACAGCCACACCCAAGCCTCTCCATGAGTCAGCGCCATTTCCAGACTGGGGGGTGGGGGGATCCAGGCCTCAGCAGGCAATCCATTTGCCAATCCCGGCAAACCATTTCATTTTCATTGTTTTGTTGGGTTGGGTTTTTTTCTCTTTTGTTTTGCTTTATGTTAAATCTGATGGCAGGAGCAGCTATTTGAAAGATAACTAGACATATTATGGGAGCCATTTTTTATTTAATAGTGGCCTGTTTTGAAGTCCTTTACTGCATTCACTGTTTTGGCATTATTGTTTCTATTCTATTCTGTTCTGTTCAATTTTTACTATGTCCAAACGTGTCTGCAACTATTTTGAAGAGAACAAAAAGCATTATGGTATTATTGTTGGTTTTCTAAGGTGTTGAAGTCCTGTATCACTTATACTGGTTTAATTTTGATTGGTTTTGTTTTATTTTCCTTGGTTTTATCTTCTTTAAAATAAAAAAAGTAAAAAAAAAAAAAGAAAAGAAAAGAATTGATGGGGCTGGGGATATTGTTCAGCAGCACAGCACCTGCCTGGCAAGTGCAAGATTCTGAGTTTGATTCCCTGTCCCAAAGGGAAAAAAAAATCAGTTGATGAAAACAAAATACATGGATTCCAATCGAGACAGAACATCTATACACACTGATTTCCATGGATCAATAGCCAAGTTTGCAAAAAGCTCCCTCACCAAGAGACTTCAATCCAGATGGTTTCACAGAATTTTGTCAAACTTAAAAATTTTTATACTTACTGGTACTTCATATTCTTCAGAAAACAAGAAGAAGGATACTTCCAAATTCTTTTTTGAAGCAAGTATGACATTGACACAAAAAACCTAATAAAAGAGGTATTAAAAAAACTCACAGTACAATTTTACTGATATATATCTAAGCAGAAATTGTAAATAAAATATTAGTAACAAAATTCAACAGCATATTAAAGCAAACTGCAATTTATTTCAGGAATGTAAAAATAGTTCTATATTGGGAAGTTTATTAATGTAATCCATCACATTAATAGAACTGAAGAGAAGAGTTAGAGGATCTTTATACAGGCCTATATTTGACAGAATTTAATACATAGTCATAATTTTAAAGACTCAATAAAGTAGCGATTGAGGGAATACTTCCTTAGCATGAAATGTTTATGTCAGCTCCAAATCCAGTTTCTTAATGAGGAATAAATATCTCTGTTAAAGTTAGGAACAAGATAAGGATATGTAACAACTTGCTCTTGTTATTAGTATTAACCAGAGGTATTTGCTAACACAATTAGACAAGCCAAATGCAAATGTACATTGAGCATGAAATGGTAGAAGATAGAAAAGATGAGAGAAAAATTAACTTTTTTTGCAGATACATGGAAAATATCTAGAAAACTCAACAGAATCAATGGGAAAACTGTGAAGGAAATTTAGTGAAGTTGTAAGAAATAAAATTACTCTACAGAAATCTACCTGCCATTACACAAAGAGTGCCAAGTTGATTATATAATGGAAGGAGATAAGGTCCATTTACAATAGCAACAAAAAGCTAAAATTTATAGGCAAAAAATGTGATAAGAAACACATAAGTCCCCGACTTATAAATGAGTTTTGTTCTGAGAGATTGTTTGTAAGCTGGATTTGTTCATAAGTTTATCCCTAACTGTAAACCAACAAAGAGAGCCTTATATAGTCTACCTATAAAAGTTCACAACTCCAATGTTCCTAAGTCTGAAACTTACTGTACATAAGTACTACATTAGGAAACCCTGGATGATACAAGACAGACTTGAACAAATGGAAAAAAAAAACGTATTTTTTTGGATAGGAAGCTTGAAATATAAACATGCCAATTAATCCAAATATTCACTTATAAATTTAATACAAATTTAGTTAAAATACATACCACTTCTGGAATTTAGCAAGTGCATTTTAATGTTCATATAAAAGATTAAATAAGAATATCCAAGAAAACCAATAAAGAAGAGCAAAGAGACAAGCTGAGCTTTATTTAATAATTATATTAAAATTTTTCTGTCTTCAGCTAGGCATGGTGGTATACACCTGTAATGCCAGCGCTCCAGGAGGCTGAAACAGGAAAAACTCAAGTTTGAGGCCAGCCCCTGGACAGCCTTATCTAGTGAGAGCCCAGCTCAGAAAAAAGAAGGTGAGGCACTGGGGCTGTAGCTCAGTGTGAAGGACCTGGGTTAACTCCCAGTACTGGAGAGAAGAAAAAAGGTGAGGCTTAATTATCAGTGAAATAGAATAGACTTCTGAGTTTGCTCCATCGCTTGCCATAGCAGCGTGAGTCTGGTAACTCTCAGCATCTAGGGCCCTTATTTTTCAGATGGGGAGCATAGATTGATGTGAATTAAATGAGGGAATGTTTTATGAAACGTCTTTTAATTGAAAGGACTTTAGGGCTGGGAATTTAGCTCAGTGGCATAAGCACCTGACTGGCAAGTGCGAGGTCGTGAGTTTGATCCCCAGTACCGCAAAAAAAAAAAAAAGAAAGGACTTTAAACATCTATATTCTTCAAGTGCATTCATTGTTCAACAAATGTTATTTTTAAGTTTTAAGAATATTTAAGTGACAGTCATTGTACACATTTGTGAGTACATGTGACATTTTACCACATCTATCCAATGCATAATGATCAGATCAGGGTAACTGAGATATCCGACACCTCTGACATTTGTCGTTTCTTTCAAAACGATAGCCGTTCAAAGTCTCTCCTAATCTGGCGTGCTGTGTAGATCAACAGAAGTTATTCCTCCCGTCCAGTTACACCTGTGAACCATGAACCACTCTCTCTCCGCCATCCGCTCCTAAGCCTTCCCAAGCTCTGATGTCACCACGACAGTTTTCTCCTTCAACAAGTATTTACTGAGTCCTTGTGGTATGGGAGCTATGTCTAGGTGTGGAGATACAGCAATGAAAGATATAGACAAGGCCTCTTCTTTCATGAAACTTGTATTTTACTTTTTTAAACTTAGTACATATTTGTCATTCATAATGATCACAGTCATTGTAGGGAATTTATACCTTCACATAATATATCTTAATTCCTCCCCCCATTCCTGTCCCCTTCCTTCAACCTGTCTTCTCCCCATTTACAAAAGCTTCATTTCCTTTTTTCCTTCCATTCTCTCTCTCTTTTTTATTCCTTTTCCTTTGCTTCCCTCCCCTCCCTGCTTGTTCTCCTTCCCATTTGAACGTGAAACTGTATTTTAGGACAAAGAGAAAGGCACTGTGCAAGTCCTGAAGGAACAGTTCAGGCAGCAATGTGTGCCACAAGGTAAATAAACAGGGTGCTGTAATAAAAATGGGCTTAGACCGATGAGCCGAAGAGCAGCAGCGGTGTTGGGGCAGGAGAGCTGCCCTGGGGGAATGGGGGTGGCAGAGGGGTGCAGCTCAGCCTGCACGGGGCTCTGGATTCTGTCCCCAACACTTAAAAAACCAACAAGATTAGAAGGAGTCTCCTATATGAAAAACGGGAGGGGCTGGGGATTTAGCTCAGCAGCATAAGTGCCTGCCTTGCAAGCTGTCGTGAGTTGGATACCTGGTACCAAAAAAAAAAAAAAAAAAAAAAAAAAAAGAGAGAGAGAGAGAAATGGGAGACTTCTTGTTGTGTTCCTCCAAAATGCATCTTTTAAAGTCTTTTTGTTTTTTCCTTTTAAACTGACACACAATTATATGTATTTTTGGGGAACACTGATCAGCTGATGTGTGCATACAGCGGGTACTGATCAAATGGGCAATTAGCATTTCCATTGCCTTTCACGTTTACGTTCTCTGTATGTTTGGAGCCTTGAAACTCCCCTCTTCTAGGTCTCCATAAAAGATGCAGTAGGTTGTGAACTCTGTCACCCTACCGTGTTGTAGAACCCTAGGGTTTATTCACCCTACCTCGCTGTTTTGGGACCCGATATCCAACCACCACCATCCCTTTTTCCTCCCTTCCCCATTCTCTAGCAGCCACTGTTCTCTCTTTTTTGTAAGTTCAACTTTTTCAGCTCCTGTATGAGCGAGAACATACAGCACTGGGCTTCCTGTGCTGGCTTGTCGCACTCAGCGCAGTGCCCTGCGGCTCCATCTCTGTAGCTGCAGGCCACAGGGTTCCACCCTCTGTAATCACTGAACAGGATGCCACGTGTATCTACCCCACACTTTCTTATCATGCGTGATGCCAGTGGACCCCTCAGTTGCATGCCTATGTTGGCGATTGTGAACGGCGCCATAGTGAAAAACGGGTGTGCAGAGAGCTCTTCTGTGTGGGGGCCTCTTTTCTTTTGGACAATAAACTGGAAAGCGAGAGTTGGATCATACAGTGGTTCTGCTTTTAGTTTTCTAATAACCACTTTCATATTATTCTCCATGGACAGCGTGTAAGAGTTCCCTGCTCTTTATCCTCACTGCATTTCTTATTTCTTGTTTTTTTGCTGTTAGTCATTCTGACTGGAGTGAGGTGTTACCTCATTGTGCTTTTGCTTTTTATTTCTCCGATGGATGGTGTTATCGAACTTTTTTTTCATACACCTGTTAGAGGTTTGTACATCTTCTTTTGAGAAATGGTGGTTCTGCTCACTTGCTCATTTTTAAAATCAGATTTTTGTTGAGTTGTTTGAGTTCATTATATTTCCTAGATATGAATTCCTTTGCAAATATTGTCTCCCGTCCTGTGAGTCTCTTCATTTCCTTTACTGCGCAGAAGCTACTTCATCTGATGTAAGTCCGTCTGTCCGCTGTTGGTTTATACTTTGGGGGGTGTTATTTAAAAATCATTGCCGATGTCCCCAAGTGTCTCCTGTGTTGTTTCAAAGTATCTTAGAACAGGACCTTATTTGGAGAGAAGGTTTTGAAGACATGACAACATTACAGTGACTCAATTAGGGAGGCCCTGTGGCAATGTGACTGGGGCTTTATAGGAAGAAGTTTGGACACACAGAGATCTGCCTGGGGTGCCTGCTCACGTGGGTGACCCAAGGCAAGGTCAGCAGAGAGGCTTAGAGATGCTGTGGATCTCTGGCTGTCAGCCTTCCGTGCTGGGAGGAAATGTGCTGTGGCTTAAGCCAGGCCCTCTGTGGCACTGTGTTGTGGCATCTCTGGCAAACTAGTACTCTGTGAGAATGCTGACAGTGGCAGTGATTTCTTCATAGTATTTACACTGCTTAAAATTAGCTCACACTCACTTATGGTCTCTGCTCTCTCTCACCCGACCATAAATTCCATGCTTGGAGTAGGAGTTTGTCTCTCTCCTTTGCCATGGTATCCAAAGGGCCCAGGCAGTGCCTGAGCCATAGCAGTAGTAAAAACAGTGATGTCGTTAAATCATTTATGTATGACTCAGTGTAATGTTCACTATTCTACAGAGCTTTTTTCCCATGATACA
>PVJX010003696.1:0-50687 GCA_004027295.1 Dolichotis patagonum
TCAAGATCCCAGAAATTCAATATAAGAACAGAATATTAAAAACCATCAATGAAAAGAAACAGATCACCTATAAAGGAAAATCCATCAAAATCACGACAGACTTCTTGACACAGACCATCAAATCAAGAAGTGCTTGAAGTGAAGTATTCCAAGCCCTGAAAGTAAATAACCTCCAGCCCAGATTGATGTACCCTGAAAAACTGTCTCTAGAAATTAATGGGGAAACAAGATACTTCCATGACAAAGAGGAACTGGGGGAATTTGTGGCCACCAATCCAACCCTACAGAGAATACTGGAGGACATTCTAGAGAAAGAGAGAGAAAAAAAATATCAGGATTTCAGGAACAGTGGCAGAGAGGTCTCAATGAACAGGGAAGACAGTAGAATGAAGGAGAAAAGTAGACAACCAATGGCAGAAAAATAGCATAGCAGAAATGAGGCAGAGAAGATTGGCTATAATCTCTAACACAGATGGCCTTGATACACTTTTAAAAAAAAGAAACGCAGGCAGAGTAGATCAGGAGGTAGGATCCACTGAGATGCTCTGTATAGGAAATATAATTAACATGAAAAAGCGTTTATGGGCCAAAAATCAAATATGAGAAAACAATGCTCTATGTGCATGAGAGAAATAAGATCAACTCGACCAGCACCTGCAGATAGGTTGGAAAGACAGGATATTTATGT
The DNA here is from genome assembly GCA_004027295.1 of Dolichotis patagonum. NCBI lineage: Eukaryota > Metazoa > Chordata > Mammalia > Rodentia > Caviidae > Dolichotis > Dolichotis patagonum. Next base: position 689 of record PVJX010003696.1, read on the forward strand.
GCAGTAGAAAACTACTCAGCTATAATGAAGGAAAATCTTGAAGCTTTTGTAGGTAAGGAAATACAACCTGAGATCAAGTCCAGGAGTGAGAAAGTTCGGAACCACTTAGGTAAATAGCAGGTTTCCCCCCAATCTAAAAATTGAGGGGTTTGGTGGAACCCAAAATGTGCAGCACCCTGTGGGAGTGAAAGGGGAGGAATTGTCTAAAAAAAGAAGGCAGAGGATATTGTTAGTAGTGTATCAGGATCTAAAACCCACATTACTCACACCATTCTGTTTAGATTGATTACATTCTGTTTCAGTTTGTCTACTTGTACTAGATTTGAGGACACAGACAGCTATCCCAAAAATAGCAGGATATAGTACGGTAATCATCCTTAATTTCCTATTAACATAATCTGAAGCCCTGTATAAGTTACACTGTTTTATCATGACTGATCTCAATTGAATCTGCTTTGTTAGATTGCTGTTTTGTATTGACAGATTATGTTCAAATCTGTTATAATTGATAGTATCAAATCTTAGAGTATAGGCAACTACACTGAAGATGACAAGATTCACTAGGATACCCACTCTGGTTTGATTATTACCTGTTTTGAAGTTTTACACTGTCTACAATATTTTGTTTTTATTAATATTGTTATGTACTGCTATATTCAATTATACTATGCCTGATGATATGGATAATTCTATTGAAGTTAACAAGAGACAACACAGTAACCATTGTAGATCACATTGTACTGTGGTTTTATGTGACTTTTTTGTTTCATGTTTTTATAGGAATTTGTTTTGTTTTGTCTTGCTATATTTTTCCCTCTAATACAGAAAGAATAGAACTACATGTAGAGACTCATGCATGCATAGGATTTATAAACAGTTTATGAGAACCAATTATATGACACATGATGAAATGAACAAGTACTTTGAAGAAAAAGAGACACTACAGTACCCAGTGCTGATTCCGTAGCATCATGATGTGAAATCCAGCAGTACTATTATTCTTTGTTCAGAGTGATTTTAGCCTGTTTTGTTTTGTTTAATTTCAACATACATGAAGGTATGGACAGCTATTTTGAAGAGAATGAGAGACACTATGACAGCCATTCTTGACTTCCCTATTTTCTGGTCTTGAAGACCTAAAATGCCTTCCTCGGCCTGTTCAGATCAGTTCCATACTATGTTGTTTCACGTGAATTCTCTGTATGTGAAGATAGAGACAACTCTTTGGAAGAAAACAAGAGACAATATGATAGATAGTGAAGATCTCGGATTGTCTTGCTTTGAAATTTGTCTCTTACATTGCTGTCTTGTGTTCTGTTTTGTTGTGTTTAATTTTATCCTCTTTAAAATAAAATTAAAAAAATGATTTCTCAACCTTATGATACATTCCTCCATAAGTCCCTTGGATTTCTGACTGAGTAAGTTGGAAAAATTATGTAGTTTTTGGATTGTGGATCCCTCCTAAGTCCATACTTTGCACATACACAGTTTCTGGAGGGTGAACTTCTCAGAATGGAATCTAATTCTAGGTCTGAAAATGAAGTGGGGAGGAGTGAGGAGAATGAGGCAACTACCTCAGGGAAGCCATTGAAGTTCCCGCGCACCTACCAAAGTTAGTTACCTCACATGATGCTAGAACACCTGTTTCTGATGAGGAAGACTCAACAGAATTTAGGGGATCTTCCAGTTTTATCAGGATCTCCCCATTTTCCTGCATTGAAAATTTCACGTTCCCATTTTTTCTCATTCAGTTTCCTTACTTCAGCAGGAATCACTGTGTAAGACCAGGAATTCATTTGATGTTATAATTCCGATGAGATTCTGAGCTTAATTCTTAGCAAGTGGTTTCTTTTAGGGCAGACACAAAAATGTTTAGCTCTTTTATATAGCACTTAACCTGCGAATTTGAACCCTAAACTCATCATTTTCCTTTTGAACTTTTTCCAGTGAAATTGGGAGCTACCGACCAATTTTTGATATCCATTAATTTTGAAAAATATGCTAAAGTATCTAATACATGGTTACTTAGAACTTTTCCTCTTATTAGTATTTGATTCAGAATAACAGTGATATTTTTGCATACATTTATTGCCACAATACTCTACAGACTTTCAGGGATCTCTTTACTATTAGAAATAATGAGTTATCAGTGACTTTAAATTAGATTACAGAATCAATTACATAAAGCACAGGCCAATTTAGAAAACATCCTTAAAATTCTATTTCTCTAGAAACACTCTGGATATCAAGCTCTGTACTTTGTATTAGCGATGATTCTCCAAAGAAACAGAAGAACAAAAAGGAAGTGTGTCTGTGTGCACTCCTGTTGTGGGAATTGATAAGTAAAAAGTGCACAGGAATAGCCCAGAAATTTTAGTAAGCGCTAACAGTGAAATCCTGACTTTAAAGGCAGTCTGGGTGCAATTCTCTCCTCCTTGGGGACTTTGAGCTCCTTGGAAACTTAACTGCTTATTTGATGCTTATTGAGGTTATGAAGGACAATATGCTTTCAAAAAGTCTGCTGATTTAAATGTTAATCTCACAGAACTATATAGATTGGTATGTGACAAAATAATTGCCTACATAAACTTAGCAATCACAGCATTAAGAAGAGCATGGTACTACTGTGTGAGGATTTACTTGGCCCTTAGCAGATGTTCATCCAACATTAATTATGGAGTCAGACATGGTGGACAGATGCCTGTCATCCCAGCATCAGGAGACTGAGCTGGCAGGATCACAAGTTATGGGCTCATCTGGGCTATATAACAAGTTCAAGACCACCCTAGAACCTGTCTTGAAACTAACAAAAATATTAGCAATAACAATTACTCTATTTAATATATGCTAGGAGCTATGTTTTTGTTCTTCAAAGCTAGAACAATAGATAAGTAACATTACCTATTCCTATTTGACATTTTCCACATGCCGTGAAGTATGTGTTACTATTCCATTTACAGGAACACACAGAGCCTGGCACAGGGCAGCTCCAGCCATTGTTCATCAGCTGGTAATCACCCACTGTCTCCCGCTTCCTCTTAGGGTGGGAATAGGTTAATGATTCTTACCTCCCAGGGCAGACAGAGTCACCATGCTATGCAGTCCTTGCATGCCCATGGTCTCGGTAATTGGTTTAGATTAGTTACATGGTCCAGTAATTCCAGGGACATGGAGGTGAAACAGGTTCTTTGACTAGGCCTTGCTAGAGAGTATGAAGAAGGCCGGGGGTTATGGGGAGATGCGTTTGTACCTGGAAAGGTGGGCTTAGCTGACAACTGACTGCACGGAGGAGGAAGCACACTGAGAAGCCAGAACACAAAGCTGTTGATGAGATCTCCATGTCTCTTACAATAGCAGTTCTCAGTTTTCCCAATAGGGTCTCAAGCCAGTATGCCAACAACCTCAGCTCATGATGTTTATACCCTATTTCCTACTGGCATTAATATTTCCTTCTACTCCACTGCCAGATGACCTCTTGAGACAGAGAATTAGGAGGTGTTGTCTGCCCTGGGAGAGTTGTCTACAGAGAATATAAGAGCAATAATAGCATGGACAAAAAGCTCAGTCTACTTTTTAGTATTACCACAATCTGGCAATTCTAAATGACAGCAATGATAAAATATTTCTTCCTAACAGTCTTTTAGTCTTTTGCTTGGGATACACATCCCAAGGAATATAGGTTCAAATACACACACTCATTTCAAGAGTAAACTAGAGGCTACCTCTAGAGTCAGTTTCACCTGGGTCTGATTTCTAAATGCTTATTTTAGCCAGTCCATTTCACTGCTTTCAATGTAGAACACACGTAAAATCTATAGAATGACAGACTGTAAACAGCTCAAGTCCTGTTTTGTTTTGTTTGTATAGTCATTGTGCTTTGACAGTTTAGTTCAAATTTATTTTTGTAAATGCAGGCATATGACATACTATACTCAATATGAACTTTGATATTTTTAATCCATTACAAGTATATCAAGAGATCTTCAAATTATACTTACAAAGTAAGAATTCTACTAAGTAGAAAATATATAATGATTTTTAAGTGATTTAGTATTATAAAGCAACTAATTTGGAACTTGCTACTTTTTTTTTTTTTTAGGACAAGGTCTTGCTATGTAGCCCTGGCTGACCTGGAACTTGCAGTGATCCTCCTGCCTCAGTGCAGGGATTACAGATATGGACCACCACATTTGGCAAGAGAACACTGCATAAAATAATTTTGTTTCAAAAAGGATTGAAGACTGGTTTCCCTCTGGTGTCAAATACCCCAGGAATAGTACTCCTATATGATCAGCCAATTGACACTTCTCACCTACTTTTTTATTGTAATGATGTTAAGTTCCTTGAGTATAGGCAGGAGGTTGACATTTACCTTTATGCCTTTGGCTGTCCACTGCAAGGGAAGAATTTGTAAGCATATGTTAAACATATATATGAGACTAATGGAGAGGAACGTTTTGTGCAAGCTTTGATTTTTAGTGAGTATGAATTATATATTGATTCTTAAAAAAAGCAAAGCAAGTATTGATCAGTTTTGGTACTATATTAATTAGTTTTCCCTTTGTTGGGGCAAAATAGCCAACATGCACAGTTTTAAGGAGGGGAGGCCTAATTTGGCTCACAATTTGGGTGATTTCAGAGCATGATCAGCTGGTTCCAAGGTAGAAATAACATGGTGGAGAAAATCTGTTTGCCTCAGGCAGCCAGGACACAGAGAGGGAGATACTTTACTTGTGAAGTCCTTGCAGCTCCCAGTGGGTGTTGGGATCTGTTTGAGTTGACTCGGGAGGCAGCAGCCTGCTGATTCCAAGGAGCTGGACTGTCTTGAAGTCAAAGTGTTTTGCCAGCTCTAGCAGAGATAGACCTCATGGGGGACCCAAGGAAGCTCCTGAGGGGACAATCAGATAAAGGCTAATTATCCAGCCAAACTGTCACCACACCTTGCTTGTCTGCCTTGCTACCTAGAGCAAGCATCTTCACCCTGAAGAATTCCATTGCCTTTGCTGTTCCCCAATAAATTTGGGTTTCAGTGAGTTTGGGGCTTCACTCCATTCTGGTAAAGTCCCCTGGCCCCTTTACAAAGATATTCTCTGTCTCTTGCTTCTTTATTGGCCAGCAAACCCTGTAAGAGGGTTGGAACCGGGCATGTGTTCCAAAGGTGTGGCCCTAGTAACATAGTCTTCCAACCAGACTCCATCTCCTAACAGCACGTTTGGCTATGGGCTCACCAATGAATCACTCTGATGAATTTAGTGCCTCCATGATTCAACAGCCTTGCCAAAGCCCCTCTTTGAACATGATGAAAATTTGGAAGACATTCTAGACCTAAACCACAGTAGGCACTCAGTCTGGCTGCCCGGATAGGTCTGTGGGCTTGGGCTGTCAGCCAGCACTGTGTAAAAATCTCTGGACATGCCCAGATGCTTTTTTCAAAAGGAGAGGCTCAACTGGACAGGTTATACTAGATGAAGTTACTTTTTCTTGAAGCAGGAATGGATTTCATTTTCAGCTAAGAATATCAATTACTTTTCTGTAAAGCCCTGAGGTATTCTTAAGAGAAACAGATGTTGAGGTAGGCTTTGTTAGGTTTGGAGGCATGTCAGTTTCGAGAGCTAGGGATTCAGTATCAGTGTCGTAGGAGTCCACAACAGTCCTAAGCTAAGGTTTGTAGAAGCAAAAATTATAAGTCTACCAGACAGAGCAGAAAGGTAGAATACAGGGAGATAGGAGACCAAGAGAGTATGTCTCACTTCCTATGACACCTGGTCATATTTCTGAAATTAGGATTGTAATTTTTCCAATTTTTTAAATAATAAATTCCTTTTTACCTAATTTGTGAAGATTGGGTATGTTCTTGTTGAAATCACTTCCTTGCCTTTTCACTGAATTGATTAACATAGACTTTATTTATCTTTATAGGCGAACATAAGTTTTAGAAGCGTTAGAACAAGCCTTAGGTTCTTTGTGAATTTAACGGTACTTGGCACTTAAAAGTTTCTAGAAAAGACTTTCAGAATAAATGGCAAAGTATATATTTATACTCCTATTTCTTTTGTGACTGCAACTATTTTTTCATCCCAACTATATCTTGTTTCTTAAATTTACTGAGGATGCTGGCCAAATTTTTCAGAAAAATTCATGTATATGTTCACACATATATGCTACCTGCACATACGCACACATAATATTTTGAAAATAACTTCAGAAATTTTACAGATTCTAGAAAACCTAGTCATAAATCCTAGAAGCATAGGTTAAACTTCTCATTACAAACCTTTATTATATTCCTATAAATACATTGGCATTAATATGTTAATAGTTCTCTCAGTCATTTTTATTTCAGGGAAACCTATGGTGATCAATTTATAGATTAGAAAAGTCCCCTTGAAACACAAAGAGGGTTTCAATGTTTTCTTTTATAATTCTGAATTTTAAGATACTTGATTTATTTGATCCCAATATGCTAGAATTCTTAGCATGTACCAGATTTAACATGCTTGTGTTTTCTTGGTTATGAAACCTCCACTGATATCCATTTATATTAGTTCAGAGAATGTTGCTAAGTAAACCCTTCTTATGGGAAAACACCCACTTATAGAGAAGAGTTTTAAAGTCTAATATTAAATAATTAAAATCCATCTTCACATAGACATCTTAAATTAAGATTGTTTACATGCTGTTTAATTAGATGCAATTAAGATGCTCTCTCAAAGCGTTTATGCCCAGAGGGAGTCTTGACTGTGTTGATGGAATGACTTTCAGAATACAGGAAGTTGTTTTGGTATTTGTAGAAGAGTTTCCCTCTGGAAGACGTGATATGTACATTTTCAGTTTTATCACACGGGGAAACAGATGCAGAGAGATTGCTTCAGAAAAAGAAAGATGCCAAGTTCCAGTTGAATGTACCAGACAACAAGAAGGATCCTCTGCTTTGCTGGTGTGATTCATGCAAAGCAGATCATGGGCTCAGAGTCCACCAAGGTCATCCCACCTCATGGAGAGAAACTCAGAGGACCTACTGTGCTAGGCTCATCCCTCTGCTCCTGCAGGAATCACACTTGTGTCCCTGCCCCACACTGGCTTGTTCCTCTTGCTCCACTTCTATGCTCTGGTCTGCTTTCCCAGTTCACTGGCTCCAGATATGCATCTATCCTTTCTTCTGGAATGTTCCCTGAATAATATGGCGGTTAAGCATGTGCTCTCGTGTCACTCTCCAGTAGACATTTTAATGTTAAAATCTTCGAGTTTCTTACCTTCTTTGACTCTCTATTCATTACTTCACTTCTCTGCTTTGTTTTTCTGCCATTGTGTTAATTGCCATCTGGGATATATTTGATATATTAGTCAAAAAATTAATTAATTTTGTCTTTTTCTTTTATGATATAAATTCTAAAAGCACACAGGTTGTTACTGCTTTACATTGTTTGTTCTGTTCCCAACACCTGTAAGATAGTCAAAATTTGTGCACTTCAAGTGAATAGACAGTTTTCAGATGAAGAAATACAATTTACCAATAAATACATGAAGAAAAGTTCATCTTTGCTAACCATTTGATGATGCAAATTAAAACAATACTGAGATTCCATCTTTGCACAGAAAGTATGACTAGAATCAAGAAATCAACCAGTAACAAGTGCTGGCAAGGCTGTGGGGGAAAACAGAACTCTTCTTCATTGTTAGTGAAACTGTAACCAGTATAACCACTCAGAAAACTAAAAATAGAAATTCCATTTGATCTAGCTATATTTCTTTTCAGTATCTTCCCTGAAAGTTAAAAACATCATACCATAGTGCTGTATGCATACTTATGTTTATAGCAGCATAATTCTTAATGACTGAATCTGGAAGCATCCTATATGTCCATCAATAGATGAATGGATAAAAAAAATTGGTTTTTGTACACAGTGTGGTACTACTGTGATGTAAAGGATAAACTTGTGTGATTTGGAGGAAAATGAATGCACCTTGAGACCATAATATTAAGTGAAATAAATCAGACACACAAGTATGAACACTGCAAAGTTTCACTTACATGAAAAATTTCACGTATAAAGTATGAAGTAAAAGAAGAAAATAGGAAAAGGAGAAAAATTACTGTATTTCGATTATGTTTCTGCTACTTGTTTTTGGTTTCACTCCAATATAGTGTGACAGCTTACTTTACAGTATTTCCATTTCTTTGTCAATGTTAAGATCTTTATTTTTGCTATGAACATGGTCTATTTGGGTAAATATTTCTTGTGATTTTGAGAGAACTGTGTACTCTGCAGTTTTTGCATAGTATAATACTTCACATGAGGCATGATGTTGTTGATTTCAACTGTTCCATTACAGATTTTTCTACTTCCTCTAGCTGTCAATTACTATGAGATATTTTAAAAATTTCAGTAATATTTGTGAATCTATGATTTTTCCTTCAATTTCATGTTTTTGCCTTGTGTAATAAGATGCTTTGTTTAGTGAAATATGAAAAAAGGCCTATTCGGTCTTGGTAGAGAACTGCTTTTTATATCATTATATGATAGCTGTAATCTTTGTTTACTTTGAAGTACAAATTGAATGATGTCAAATTAAAATACTTCTAACATGTTTTGTTGAGTTAATGCTACTAGTGTATCTGTTTACTCAATTTTCTATTTAATCCCTTTTTATGTTTACCTCGTATTTGTTATGTTGTAAAAATATTTGTATATCTTTCAATTGATAAACAAAAAGTATTAAAAAATTCCTTACCTTCCCTAACAATACCATATTTCAACTATTAATCTGTTCCTTAACCCCTCAAAAAAGGGAAGGTCCTCAATCAGCATTTGTTGAATGTATAAGTCATTAAACTAATGAATGAATTAAAATGGACTCAGAGGGATTTGTCTTAATTAAATTGATTGAAAATTTCTGTAATTTTTATATAATTAAAATTTTTTTTCTGTACTAAATCGTAAGAGAAACATACTTTTTGCCTGTACACTGGTCAATTTAACATTATCTCTTTTATCTGTAGTTAAAATTCCTTAGGCTAAAAAGAGAAAATCATCGAATACAGTGCAAATCTTTGAAAACTGACAAATAAAAACATTTACTGTGTCTCCACTGTTTACCACCCTGGGAACACTTCACAGAGACACTGGTTCGGCTGAAGGGGTGGGTGAGAATCTTAGGGTGAAGTGTAGAGTTTGAGAACGGCTCTACAAAAGGAAATAGGCAGTGGACCAGAATTATTTCTTTTTTCAGTCTTACTAGTGTTCTTCAAAATCTAAAAGAGTGGATGAGCTAGTAAGTAAAAATAAATTTTAAACTTCATTTTTTGCTTACCAAGATTTTCAAAAGGCAGGACTTTTAACATGTTCTGATTTCTGCTGATGGATTCTTTAATCAAGAGAAAAAGAGGTTCTGCTCTGTGCTTAGGAGCTGGTTTGTGTTAGAACAATATGAGAAGCATACTATGATCAGGCCTTCAGAAGTGGACCCCTTTTGCTACAAAATTGCTCCTGATTAATCCTGCCTCTTAGATGCGGCATGCAGTGAGTGACGGCAGGAAGTCCAGAGGGGACACAGCTCTAACATTCAAGCGTGGGATCTTTTGTATGAAGCACATCTCTCTTTCCTAAGGATCCAAAATATGAGACTTCTAGATGTGGACTGTATTCAGTGAAGTTCCTTGCTTATAACAGTTCTGTTTTTACAAACCACACGTAAACGTGCGGTTTGACAAGCATATGAAAAGTTAGGACTGAAGGCTACTAGGAGTGCGAAGCCAGCCACTCCTTCCACAGGAACCGCCACAGTGCCTTTCCTCCTCCACGGGACCGTCCCGTGGTCTCGTGGGCGGCTCCGCTGTTCTGTGAAGGGACCGTGTAACCGGGCGTCCAGGATGGGCCACGGCAACAGTTTTGGTTAAACAGACTTAGTAGTCACTACTGAGATGATCCTGGCAACTTCAGGCTAAGTCAAATGACCTTGTGAATCCAGTGAGAAGAGAGATTTGCTTAGTTTGATTTGAGCTATTGTGATTTATTTAATTTCTCTGTGCAGTCTTACACTCTGAGGATTTGGGAAGCTACATCACAGTCCTAATCTGTTAGTGATTATTCATATAAATGAGTTTATATGGAAAGAACAAGCTTTATATTTGTTTTCTATGTGCAAATATTATCAAAATATTATCAAAATTGCTGGCATATAAAAGAATTGAGATCAGTGGTTAAACCGGTGAAACGTTAAATTAAATTCTTTTTCCATTTTGTAAAATACAAATGACAGATTATCAGGTCATTTAAATAAAATGGATGTTCTGATTTGTCAACATTTAACTACTCAGAATATTTAATGATGAATATATGATATCCCAAATTTTAAGCAAATGTGAAAAAGAAATAATTCTTTCACGTATAAAAGTTGTGTGCATGTTGCATGTGTATTATCTAGCCTGTTTGAATTTATTTCCCAAAGTACTGAAAAATAAAATAGTAGGTATTTCAATGGAGTACTTAACTTTTGCATTTAGACATTATTTCAAATTTACACTGTAGTAGCTGTCTTTTTGTCATTGCTAGCTATCATTGTCTATTGTTAAATAAATAAACCCCTGGAAAGACTCACATACAGTTGCTGATTGGAGAAACATCTAGATAGAAATTTAGCACTTCATTTAAAACATCTGTTCTTGACACTTTAGATTCACAGTTTGATTTGAACTTGTTTATGCCTTTCGGAGTCTTCACATGTGTCATGTAATACAAAGAGAAGTTCGCACGACTCTTTCATGTAACCCCATTTGCCACTTCCCTGGGGGCTAGTTTTTCTGAAAAGCCTGCATTTCATGCCTTGCAGGGAACCTGGACAATATGTGGAGCCCTGTATCTTCAGTTACACGATGCACCCGTGAAGGCGAACCTTCCAGAGACCGAGTGCCCAAACTGCCACCCAACACCCACTTATTTATCACAAAATGCGACGCTGAAATTAAACCTGAGTATCTGTGCTTGATAGCCCCTTGGTGACGTCGGGTGGTGGGGCGCATGCGCTGACAGAGGGGTCTGCATGTCTGCTGTAATACGCGTGCCAACGTTTGTACCACTTCTATGTCCTATAAACCTGTGCAAATCCACTTGCTTGGTTTTTCAATAAAATAATAAAACCAGCAGAAACAAATTTTTATCAGATTTACTAAATAAAGAAAAACATGAACAAAGAATTTTGAAAGAATACAAATTTACTCATAAAATATACAGCGAGATTATGTTATTTGTCAAAAGCTTAGCTGTCATTTTGCTGCTGTGGGTAAGCACATAATGAAGATTTCAAATTTACTATTTTATTACATTACTCAGAATACACTTAATAACTAAGCCTTACATTATTGCAAATGTACACTGAAAATTTATGCTTGTGTAAATTTATTGCCAAAAACATGTCTTTAAGATTCTTTATTAGTGAACCCATAAAAAAATCTGTATTTTTAGGAGGCCCAGTTGGAGCTTAGAACGTGATAACTACACACAAGTCATTAAGGGAGGGCTTTAGGGATGATTTTGTTTTCTAAGGAATCATCAGATAATACATTAGTAGATGGCTGGCTTAATGAATAGACAGTCTGTGAGATACCATAATTTGTTCCAAAGAAAGACCTTACTTAAGAGTCAAACAATAGTAATCAAATACCGTGCAACAAACCAAACTCAAATGGGAACTCAATTTGCTGGCACCAGGACTCTTTAAAATGGAGTAGGACTCAGCCAGTGGATTGAGCTGTTTTCTCAAGTACAAACTATCAGTACCATTCAGGAGTTTTACCCAGTAGGTGCTTTGAGAATGTGCAAACAGAGCAAATACTAGAATTGCTGTTGTTCAACCACTGTAAAATTCTCACAGCACCCTCAGAAATTGTATTATTAAACGCCTACTAACGCTGCTGCAGTGATTTAAAGCATCGCTCAGACTGTAAAATTCAGTTGGATGATAATCTTACTAGTAACCCGGAACAATTCCATAAATTTCTCTCTTCTTAAATATTCTTCAAAGAGATAGTTATTGTGATGGGTTAGATTGTAATAGGAAATGAAAGTAAAGATGATATTAGTAAAATACGTGAATATTATCTAGTACTGTGATGAGAGATAATAGCACAAAGTTAGCTTAGAAGAAGCATTTGATCTCACTATGATTACTTGGAAGCAAGAAAAACATCTGAGGACATATACTGATATTTTAGAAGGAAAGGATTCATTTCCTGGGTGACTCAGACAAGGAAATATAAAGGCACAGGTCTAAGAGAGACATGGTACCTTGGGGAACCTGGAAAGAGTCTTGATGCAATTTGCTGTGAATGGTGAAAATGCTCTCAAATTTTAAAATTAATGCCCTCTCCACGGGGAAATATCTGATTATAAGAAAGAGAAATATGGATAGTTCAAAGATAAATGTGGTGACAATTTTCTTTCCTTGTCAAACAGAGTACAAGAAAATAAAAATTCTCAGGGTCTTCAAATCGCAAACTTGGAAACAGTGTGATCCTTCCGGCGAAAGTGAGGAGGTGGAGAGGGCAGAGAGCAGCGGGGGCTGGGGGGCAGTGCAGCGGGGAGGGGTCTTCCCTCTGATTGGACAGTGAGAAGTGAAAGGCAGCCTGCTTCAGCAGGCAGAAATTCACCTGTTCATTTTTTTAAAAATGGGTAAGAGAGCTTTGCTTCATCCTAGTGGATGGATGTTAATCACAAGGGTTTATTAATAGCTCTCAGTTTATTTTTTAGAAATATCAAAATATTTTTAGATGCGCATTTTAAGCACATTTAAAAGACATCGCATCTGCAATTGTTTCTTGCTTTAATGAAAAGATCTGGCAGCTGGGTCCTTCAAGCAGAGGAGATTCAGCTGTCTTTTCTTCTCTGCAAGAGCAGAACCAAAGATAGGGATTACTTTTATAAATATGTAATTATGATTTTTTCAGATTCTGATTAATAATTCATTCCCAACTCCTGTAACATTATGTTTGGAATGTTAAGCAACTGGCTGAGGCAAATTTTGATATTTAAGGAGATTAAGAGAAATATTCTACATAAATTTAGCTCTCATAGGTGCCTTCTAGAATATTAGTGGAGCACAGTTTGAAATGGGTTTGTTTCTTTTACTGAAGCCACACATCCCTCTGTTTCACTGAGGAAATGCACTGTTATCTATAGTTTTTATAATCATGTATTCTATATGATATGGTTCTGAATCAAAGCAGCAAAGTTGCTTTAAAGCAGAAAGTAGACTTGTACAGGATGTATACCTCTCTCTCTGCTTTTTCCATTGGAATCTGATGCCTATTTAAAAGATTTCTGTAGCATAAAGTAACAGTGAAAAAGTTAAACTCCATTGGTTCAAATATTAGTCTTTTGAAACATAGATAAATTACTTTATCTCCTCCTGCCTCACTTGTTGATAAGAATAATAAAAATCTAGTGAGAATGTTACTATAAAAATTGAATGAGATGATGTGTATAAAGTCATAAGGACACTGCGTAGCACATAGTAGGACTAAGCCTACTGAACTTTAGGTATTGAAGCTACCAAGAGGGATACAATGCAGTAAGTGTGTGTATTTGCACATGGGATGGGCATGCATGTGTTTTGCTAAGGAAAAATTATTCTCATTTTTTAAATATGCAGGGAAGATTTCACTGAATGCATAGATGTATTGCAATAGAACAGAGACTGGACTCTGAATATTGGTTTGATAATTTCCTAAGAAACAGACAAGTTATTTAATTTTTTTCAGTGACAATCCCACTGAAAAGCTGGTGGTGTTCAGAATGCTTTGTTGACCACTGAAGGGTTGTCTGTTATAACAGCTGGCTCTATCCTAACTAGTAAGGTGTTAAGTGGTAAAACTGGTAAAATGGGTAGAACAGAAGAAGGAGCTCTGTCTCTGGAAAATTACTGAGAGGAGATGTCAAGGATGGGCATTCTTGCAAAACTGCTGTAAGAAGATTCTTGCTAAAGGTAGATCAGGCACTCAGACATCAAAGGTGGGAGTTTCTCTTTAAATTTGCAGCATTCTTTTTGAAGAACAGGCTGGGAAGCTGAAAAATAGGATGACGGCTCTATTAATTTGTTTTCTGTTACAATAATAAAATACCTGAGGCAAGGTATTACCTAAAGAATAGACTTTGTTCCCAGTTCTGGAGGTTCAAGGGCACGACATTGGCACTGACTTCCCTCTGATGAGAACCTCTTAGCAGAAGGCATCACAGAGTAGGGTTGGTCCATGGTAAGAGAGGCAGCCAGAGCAGGCAGGGCTGTTTTATAACAAATTTCTTTTGGAATTAATTCAGGATCCCACAAAAACTACCTCAGTCCCTTCTCAGGGTCACATATTCACTGACCCAGCCACCTCTGACTAAGGTCCACATCTCACAAGCTCACCTTTTCTCACATTGCCACACTGGGAACAGACTCTCAAGGCATGAACCTGTGGGGGACACTCAAGCGGCATCCAACCCACAGTGTCAGCGGCTGAGAGCAGGGCCCAGCTAGTGGGCTCAGAGGCCCTGACCAAATGTGATCCAGGGGAAAGTGCTATGTCTCTGTCTTCATCTCTGTGTTTGTCTGTCAGTCTCTTGTGCTGTCTCCCCCTACCCTGTATGTGTGAGCGTGTGTGGTGAGTAAAGGCAGGATTAGCTGCATAATTCATGGGGCCTAGGGCAAGTGAAAATAATAATTTTTGAGTTAAAATATTATCAAAACTTGAAGATGTCAAGAAAAGAGAACTAAATTATCCATATAACTTCTCCCTAATACTATGGAGTTGGCAACTACTCCCATTGCATAGCCATAAAATTCGTCCAAGGTGGGACCCAGGGAAAGTGTGAGGACCTACAGAGCAATGTACATTACATTATTTGAGTGAAGCTACAGCAATAAAATATACTTTAAAATTGCCTTTGCTGTGTTTTTGACTCCATTCTTGCCTTTAGTGATTATCAGGGAAAAAATTATAGAAAAAAAAACTCAGGGAGAGCCATAGTACACAAGGAAGTCACATTTACAGTAGGGCTATGATCATTTTACGTGAATTCCGCCCTTTAAAATGCACTAGGCTGTGTATTAGAGCCCCACTGAATCTGTTTGTAGGGGCTTGAAATGTTTGTGAGCTAAGTGATGAAGACTGTTTACATTATTTGTTTGTTCTTTCACCCTCCTCCGGTCTCTCCCTGTTACATGCATGGTAGCACCCAGTTTGCTAGGGAAGACAGAGCCAGCTGCTGTAACAGACAAGCCCTCCTGTAGGTGACACCATTAGCTTTCTGGTTACCATAAGCTTTTCATTGGGATTATTACTGAAAAAATTAAAATTTATCTGTGTTCTAGGAAATTATCAAGTTAGTATCCAAGAAACTCTTTCAAGCATTTGCTGGTATATCTCAGCTAAAAAAAACTTTGGTTATTTACTTATTTTAGTAATCCTGGTCTCTTCTCTGTATATCCTAGGTTTATTAGGATTTATTTGCTCACTTCACTTTAGGCAGGTTTGAGCCGGAGTGCACTGCTTCACAGCAAAATCACTGTAGCATTTGCTGGAGGCTTAGCCTCACAGCATTGTCCAAGGGAGAGGAAGGGCTTCTTAGTTTTCTCAGGTCATCAAGAAAGATGCATTTCCAAGAGCTCATTGCAAATGTCTCCTTCTACTTACAGAGCCATGTGGATCTGTTGATTTCTCAGATCCAATTACTGTGGCTTGACAGGTGTGTACACTTTTGCTCAAGTAAGCAAGACTCTCTTCTACCTCCTCCCACAAGAAGCATCCCTGAAGTACATTGGCTACTTAGGAGGGGAGGTGGGTGACGCCCACTGGACAGGCCACTGGAGAATGAAGGATAGCTTCCAGGTGCATTTGGAGGAAGAGCTGGAAGTGCAGAACCAGGGCCAAATTAGAAGTTGGAAGCTTTCCTATTGTATGCAATGATGTGAAAAGCGGAAATACCAGCTAGGACGCCAGTAGTGTTTTGGGAAGCGTCAAGGAACCAGGGTCTTATATTTTAAGAGATGAAAAGGAGCCATGCTCCTCCATTTAGGAGCTGTGGGTTACTGTGATGAGGTGGTGTGAAGTGCTGTACACAGATGGTATAGCACGCAGGGGCAGCCTCATAGAGCAAAGTGAGAGGGCGGTTCTCAAAGCAGAGTCCGATTTCAATTAGAATAACCAGGTAAAGGGGATTTAGAGGAAAATCTGTGAATAGAAGAGATTCACTTGCATGTGAAGGTTCATGTAGTTAGAGGCCTATGCCACTAACTCTTTGTCTTTAGTACAGGCTGACTGCAGTCTACTAATTCTCTCGGAACATGTGGGCCTACTACATACCTCCACTCAATGCACATGCACAAAACATACACACACATAGGTGTGGATCGCTGTTTCGCTGCAGTCATCTGCAATATGCATGGCTCAGTGTGCTGTGCACAGATACCTGTTCAACCACAGCTGTTTTTTGCAGAGCACATGGTGCCATATTGGGTTCAACATCATGCCCAAATGATGGCTTCCCTAAGATATACAATGCCCCCCACTATTTGAGTAGAGGAGGCCTAGCCTCTGTGATCTTGCATTCTGCCTAGGGAGGTTTGGAAGAATAAACCTCCCTGTGCAGGAAATATCTGTGTAACTTCTTCCTCTATGAAGTCCTCTGATTATACTTTGTTTAAGAAAGGCAGTGTGAGCTTTCTTACCTCACCACTTGATCTGATCCTGTTTTTCTTCATTATCCATCATCCTTTCCCTTTATACTGGCAAAAGTAAGTTTTTTATCTACTTTTTATTCCTTCAGGATAGATGACTCTCTGTAGCATATCTTCTTTCTTCCCTTTTCTAGGTTATTAGACCTTTGGACAACACTTAATGGTTCAAGGACTTAAGGAAAGGGAGAAATTTGTATTAAAAATATATAAAATATCTGGAGAGTATTAAAACATGAACCTTCCACCACCTTTTTAGAAATCATATGCACACACAAAATGAAATGTACTTGTTGCATGAAAGTGAATTCAGAAGTAGGTCTAGAAGGAGCCACAATTTATTAGCTGTCTTTTTTCATTTATTTAAAATATGGGCAGTATATAAGAATTGTGGGGTGATTCTCAGGTTGTATAATATCTTTACCTTTATTTCTTTTTCTAGTTAATTTTCCCTGTCATCTATACATAAATATTTTTACTAATACAGTGGTTACCACATTTTATCTGCATCAGTGTTCTGGAAAGCACAGTGGCCTAAAAAACATGAAAAACCCCACAAGCTTGGGGCTCTTGGAACCTGCTAGTTTCCTACTAGACTCTGGGGTAACTTTTGACCACCCGTTCATTTGCTCACTCGAGAAGTATTTCATGGTGCTTACTGTGTGGAACGTGAACTCTTCCACCACTGACTTCCCAGAGCTCTCATTTGCCTTATCAGCAAACGGAGAAGATTAATGAAGACAATCTCTGGGGCTCACTCCAGCTCTTCATTCTCTATTGATGTCCACCTTAAATTTTTACTTTGAAATGTTTGTAAACCACGATTTTGTGAAAACCATATTCTAAATTATTGCTGGTATAGAAATCATGAGCTTCATTAAAAGTCAACAAACCAGTGAAGTATGCTTTTGCTTTTTTTAAAAATGTTTTTCTTTTCCTATCATCTTTTAATTCTGGAGGATCACCATATAATTCCCATTTTCTCTCTTTAATAGAAGACTTACCAACAGCAGACATTCAATGAATATTTGTTAATCACTCAGCACTGATCTGCCTCCTGTGCTTGTCTAAGCCTAGGGGAAAGGCATATCTTCCCGCTGGCTGCTGTGGAGAGGCCACGGAGGGAAACTGGAGGCTCCACCCCATCTAAGCCAGGCCAGAAGCCTTCAGAGTCTCTCCGAGCTGAATCCTGGAGACTGTGTGTCCCCTACTCTTATAAGATTTATTTACTTGGAGGGCTGGAAAATACCAATATTCTAAAGGTTAATAGACTGATGTGACTTATGAAAACTGCCCTGGAACCTAACAACATCTGTGAATTAGAAAGAGACCACAGAACAAAACACGCTGTCTCGTGGGGGCCTCTGTACACTGTTCTCAGACAAGCTGGGGAAAGGAACGAGGTGATACCCAGAGAAAAGCAAGACTGACAAGGCTGAGACTTGCCACAGGACCAAACACGACTGTCACATTCGCGCTACCTGAGAGCATCTTGCTGCTTGCCTTCGGGTTTTCTCTAATGATATGTAAATGACAGTAACAGTCTTATTCCCTTTGGGTTCCAGGGACTCAGCCACGGTAAGGGTAAGGATTCCCACTCTTGCAGCAGTTAAACACTGTGGACAAACAACTAGGCAGGCAGCTGCTTCCCCTGTGGCAAATCCCAGAAGGCCCTGCTCTAGCAAAGATGGATCATTGAGGGAACTCCCGAATCAGGGTTCCCTGGGAGTGGGGAGGAGGACTCCTGATAGAGCTGGAGCAGCTTTCAGGATTCCGGGCTGAATTCCATGGCTGTTCTTGACAGGCGCTCTGGGTCACCCTGATAGTGATTATGTGATGACAATTTCAGAGGCAGTAGTTACCTTTGTGCTTGTATGGCCCTGCTGAAGGGTAATGGGGTTTAATTGCTCTTTGGAGGGAGGGTGCTTGAGGGCAAAGGGTGGAGAGTATTTTAGGGAGAGGAATTGGGAGGCAAGGTAGAAGCCAAAGTAGATAGTCATTTATGGAGTTGGGATGGTACTGCTTAAAATAACAGCCTGGTTTCCAAAACTATTTTAAACTGAAACTTGGAAGGATCAGGATGGATTTCCTTTCTTGTTTGCATTGTGTTTGTTAGCGTTGCTGAGAATTTCTCCCTAGTAAGAGCTGGAAAGATGCCTGCTTCCACGGTCACCCTCTGATTTAACTAAGCAGGAAAACTGAGCAGTTCAATAACCACTTCTTTGTGCAGTACCCCCGCCCAACTTTGTCATTTCAATCTGTTTTAGCTCAGGAGTGGAATGAATGTGACAGTTTCATTTGTATCCCTAGTGAATTTCTGTCTCTGTCAGGAGAACAAATCATGTCCACCAAAGCACAAAATGAATTTAGCTTTTGATATTGTCAGCAATCTCTGTGTAGTCTGGTATTAGGTGTGGGGAGGTCCTTTCCTGCTGGGCACCTGTATCAGTATCCACATTGGGTAAATGGAGGTAAAGGTGAGTTTTCTAAACCCTGTGCTATAGCATTTCATGACCAATGGGACAAAGCCAAGTTAACTTTTTCTCTTTGTTCTCCTTCTCTGCTTCTTTGACTGGTGATGCAAGATCTGGCAAGTCCAATTTGTTTGTTCATTTTTCATTCTTAACTGTGTAGTTGAAACCTTAGCAGGTATTACAGAAAATGAGCTACACTTTCTAAATATCCATCCCCTTAGGATGAAGCAGAAGCCTGTGGTACTGAGGGTGAGAAATCTAGATAGGAACTTGACCTGGTTCCAATGTTTAAATCTATGCCTAAGCTTATTATGTAAGAAATTGTCTCAATATCAAGCAGAAATCCCAAGTTTGTTCAGAATTTAGAAATACCCATTTAACAAAACAGGTAATATTTATTTCACATTTGGCAACAATGACACATCATTATTAGAAACTCAAATTCAAAGAATATATATGGGCTTTAGAAAATGCCTGGTATTTATCTAATGACTGTGAAGCATACCCTCTCCAAATCTTTTAACTCTAACAAACATGGTAAATTCTTCGAACTACTTTTAACATAATTTTGTTATTTGTCAAAAGATTTCATAACTTAAATTAAAAGATGAAAGTCCTGGGGGGTTGTAATGACAATGATGTGAATAATTAAAATCTCTGCTTTAAGACGTAGAGCCCTACGGGAAGAAGCTCCAAGGTAGTCCCCTAATCCCTGTTAATATCAGACTCCACGGCTGTTCACCTGCCAGATGTAGAGAGTACGTTGGAATTCACTCTTCTGAGACTAAGTGGAAATACAGTCTAGAGCCTGCTGCGTGGCACAAGAAATGTTTGTTTACACTTAGGAGTTCAGGTGTGTGAAAAAAGAGAAATATCTGAGATGCAAGTTTAAACCTTTCTGAGTACAATGCCCATACTCTGGCTTTGTGGAGCTTTCACTGTTGTCGTTTTCAACTTCATTATTGTCACGCTGAGGATTTTTAATGAATTAATTTGGAGTTAATCTCATACTTTGAATTTATTTCCCAAAGTGTTGCTGTACTGAGTGGCGTAAAGTCATATATATTATGCCTATTGGTATAGGTCTGTTTTAAATCTTTGGGAAGGTGAAGATTTAGGTATTTTGAAACAGAATCCCAGGAACATTTTACTGACTTGATCCTACACACTGATTAGGCTGAATTAATTCCTGTAAGGAAATGTGTGTGTGTGTGTGCCTTTATATGTACAGCTTTACAACTGTAATAAAATATAGCTCTCATAATTATTTTAGAAAAAGCTTGTCTTGCAATAATATTTTTTATTTTACAGCACATATAACTTGCAGTTGAATTGAATGTAGGTTATATGTGTGTTACTTACCAAGCATAGTAAAATAGTTATCTATGCTCTCAGTTTAAGAACTATAATTTCTTTTTGCTCTCAACTAATCCTGGTGATTCTTTAGGTTTCAAGTCAAATGTCACTTCCTTGGGGATTTATTCCCTTACCTACCAGTATAAATCACTTTCTTTTGCTGTTTATTATTATATCACCTCTTTTTTCATAACACCTCTCATATTTTATAATTTTAGATGTTTAATATGTCTTTTCTTCTAGAATATAATTTCTTGTCTGTGAAATTTCTATATATCTTGTTCAGTGCTCTTGTTTATTTGATATTGGTGTGTTCTACAGATGTTCATAAACAGTTGGAAATATCTTGATAATTATTTCATTGAGAATATATAACCACTCTGAAGGTTCCTGATGAAACAGAATAAGTTATTAGCAAGTGCTGCGATAGAGTGAACTAGGTAGTAGGCATGTTAGATCACTTCATTTTTTTGAGGTTGAATGCCTTACTTAAAGATCATTTTAATTGTAAAACATGAACATTAGTAGAAGCTGTCTGAAGGTTTATACAGTGCAAGGAAAAACCACAGATTTCCTACATGTGCTCATGGAGAACATGCATGAGTGTGTATGCACACATGTGTGCACATTTGCACATATGTATTATGTATGTGTGAGTACATATATGTATGTATATGTAACTTACACATATGCACAATATACTATATGTGCAATTATATGTGTGTATGGAGATGAATAGGAGAAATAAACTGTATATTCAACATGACATCCTTGTGCAAAGAAAAACTAGTTATGAAAAACAAATAAAAACAAAAAGGAAAGATCAGAGAAGTGGGAGGAAAAATAGAAGCTTATATTAGAAGTTATGGAAGCGAGAGTTTGGAGGACAAATCTTGTGATGATCTTGATGGGATCCCTTTCTTCTATGCTTAGGTTTTGAGTAAATTAATAAAGAAAACAAAGAAAAATTAAAAACACAAAAATAACAATGTTTGCATTTCCTTGCCAGGAGACATATGTGAGCCTCAGAGAGGTGATAACGGGGTCTTCAAGTAGGGGCAATTTACTGATCTGATCACAGCCAACATTGCATTCACTGGGCCTGGGGGCACTGCAATGGCTAAGATGTAGATACAAGAAACGAGGGAATATTCTGCAGTTGCCTCTGCTCCAGAGAAGGAGCTGAAGATGAACCAGACAAGCCTAGTTTCTATCCAACTGCTCTGAGCCTTTCTACTGCAAGAAGCTGTCAGGAGTTGGCACAAAATGATTTCTGCCTAACAAGCAGTAATACAGTTAAATAAAGAAAACTCATTAACGTTATAAGAACTGGGAAGAGGCCATCAGAGAGAATTGGTAACCACTGAGAATAGTTTAGTAATGTGGCAAGGAGTGCTACAAAGGCCAGGTTAAGTATATTAAAAACAAAAACAATGGCAAAAAGTGCTTGATACAATCAAAGGAGAGGGAAAAAACTCTATTATAATAACATATTATCAGTAATGGGCTTTTTCTCTCAATACAATTTTCAGATTGGAAAGTATAGGGAAAGAAGATGTTAGAAATAAAAGATTGAGGAGGGTTCAGACACAAAATAATTGAAGTAGAAAGGCCTCAAAGAAACTGGGAGGCAATAAGGTCATGGATACTTCCCTATCCATTTCTTGTTCTGTATAAAGCAAATTTAAGATTTCACTCGAGAAGAACCCTTTGTTGGGCCAATAGCTTCATGGAAATCTCAATTTTTTTCTCTGCTATAACGTACGAATATCCTACCAAGGAGATGGCTTTTAGAACAGCAACACACTGACCTTTGATTAGTTTACATTCGTTCTATTAATATATTATCCTGAAGAAAACCTATCACTTTTTAAAAAGGAGCTAGTCTTCTATAGCATATTTTTGCATTAGATAAGGGCATCCTTATTTTAAGATATCACAAATGTGAATGAACTGTTTTCTTTTGTGCATACAGTATACTGTGAACTTCTGAACAGCAGCATCAATTCTGTGAGTGATACTTTAGCGATGGAATTGTCTGAGTTTTCTGTGGTTTCATTTTTATTTTCAGTTTACTGTAAACTGGCACAGCAAAGACAGTGCCTAGTCAACTTACTTCGCACACAGAGGAAGTCATCCAGCATTCAGTTTGTTTCATTCACAGGCATTTAAGATCTTTGAAGAAGGTGTCAACTGGCTAATATATTGTAGCTGCTTCTTGTTAATTTTTTTAAAACCTCTCTGTTACCTTCATCCTTCATTAGTCAGGCTGAACTTTTTCCTTTGATATTTCCTGTATTTCCTACTTTAAGCCTGACTATTCAGAGTCTTCCAGAATTCAAGTGAACTGAAAAGAATACTATGAATGGTTGTGCACATGTAGGCAGGACCATGTAGGGTTACCTTTAAATAGACAGAGAGCTTTTGAAATAAATAGACCAATGGGTTTCTCCTAGTTGCTGTGGAAAACACAGGTAGGGACTTTTCATTATAGCTAAATTCTAGGGCTCAAAAACCATGTCTGTTAGTTTCTTGAATAAGCTCTGGTATTTTACAAAGAAAAGCATCCTTTGGCTTGGGTCATAAAAGACTTTCTTGGTGTGTCCTGAAAAGTACGCTTACCAAGGTGCTTTATTATCCTACAGTTGGAATTAATCTCTCCCTGCTTTATGCTTTCTTTGCATGTTGTAAGTACCGCTCTTAAAGCACTTATCACTGTCTGCCACTATTCAGAAATGTTAATGTATGTTTTTAGATTATGTGCTCCTGAAGGGCAAGGGCCATACCTTTTTCATTTTGTATCTCCCCTAAGGCTATATGCAGTGACTTGCATTTAGTTGGCACTAAATAAATGTTTATTAAATTGACTTGAGTAGGTGGTATATACTTAGAAATAGACTGTTATTCTCTGGAAAGCGTGTTCTTTTTAATCTTGGTTGCCAGGAAAATTTTGGAAACTTAAATAAGCTGAAATACTATAGCAGACTTTTATAGGGCAAATGTACTCTCTTGGATGGCTTCTTTCATGTCACAATTTAGCACATACTGACAAACATTACTTATGTGTATTATGGCATAAAGATGTTGAGTTGGAATTTAGGCAGACTAGAAACTTAATCTTTTTCAGTTTTTTCCTCATTTTGTGTGATTTACCTAAATTCTTTTTTTTTTTTTTTTTTGGACTGGGGATCAAACTCACAACCTCACGCTTGCCAGGCCAGTGCTTAAGCCACAGAGCTAAATCCCTGGCACCCTACCTAAATTCTTTCATCCGAAATCTGTCAACTGTATACTTGAAACTATTGTATCAATGTCATAGAGTTCCAGTAAGGCTGAAGTAAAGAGGTACCTATTATTTTCTTTCCCTTCCTTTTTTCCCTTTAATCTGAAGTTTGGTCTCCATATGTAGAAGATTGCATTCAATAAGTGTTGAGCACTAATCATTATGCATTGCCTGTGCTACACAGGTGCTACAGGCACAGAGATGATTAAGGTGTTGCTTAGAACATTCTCAGCTGAATATGGGATAATGAATTGAAATGTTATGCCCTGATAGGGGACAATGTAATGTAAGAATGCAGAGGATGAAAATTTACTCCCTCTTTTAGTCTTAGGAATGGTTTTCTGGAGGAAGTCATATGTTATGTATGACACTTCAGCAAGGAGAAGAGGGAGAGAGGTTCCATTCAGAAGGAATAGTGTGAAGCCATTCATTGATAGTGTCACCAACATGATCTGGTTTGCACACTACTGAAATGTAGGGGTAGAAGGCAGAGCCGGAGAAAGGTCTGCAGAATTAGACAAGGGACCGTTATTCAAAGAGGCTTTGAGATTATCTTGTAGGCCAGTGATTTCAATTTATCTTAAAGGATTTTTTTGTCTTTTTTAAAAAATTAGAGTATATATACTGAGAGTGGAGTAACAGTGTTGGTACATTCCTATACCCCCAGCACTCTAGGAGGCTGAGGCAGGAGAATTGCAAATTCAAGCCCAGCCTGAACAACATGGTGACTGAGTGACATTGTTCATCAATATAAAAAGTGAAAGAGGGCTGAATATGTGGTTCAGAAGAAGGCTCTGTGTTCAATCCTTAGTATCACAAGAAACAAAAGATATTACCTCATATTTTCCGTTCAGAATTTGTTAGCTCTCTTTTCTTTTCTTTCAGGACCATTGAGGTAATTCCAACAAAATCTTGGGTACCACTGATAAAAATGTGAAAGTGTACCAGGGGTTTTAAGCAGGCTGAAAATGGATGAAAGCTGGATTAACAGTCAAAGAAAACTTGAGTTTCAAAATTTATATAGTCTTATTTACTACCAGTAATCTCTTCTGAGTTAGTGTGGGTGTTTCATGGTGAAAATTTTTGAAGATATTATGTTTATTTTTTCATGTATCTGAATTCCAGACAATTTGGTTGGCTAGAATTGTTTGTAATATGGCTACTATTTTAGATTTAATTTATAAGCTCTGTGCTAATATTTGAAGGTACAGACATAAGCATTGTACATATGTTTGGTGATCTCACATTCTATGAAAGGTGCTAGAAAAACGTGTTTGGGAGACAAATTATTAATTATGATACATTAAAGTAATTTATAAATAATTCTTGGGGCTTGATATCAGCAAGCAGTGCATAGTAACATAAAACTTAGTCAAAGAATCTTGAGGAGAGCAGGACTAGTGTGGGCAAAACTACAGCAGCATGAACACACCATTCATGATATGAACAAAGGACCTCCAGTATATCAGCATTGCAGCAAGACGGTGCATCAAGTATCAAGTCAGGGCTTCTCTGGGGAGTATTAGAAATCAGCAATTTACTCAGAGAATTAGACCTTCAGAATTGTAGGAGGGTGTAGCCAATACAGGTTCAGAGAAATGTCACTGTTACGAAACTGGCCAAAAAAAGGTCTTGGTAGTGGTAAAGGCATCTGGAGTACCTCTGCTAAGGAGAGCTGAGATGGAAGTCTGTAGATGTTTGGTAGCTTTTGTGGCTACCACCAAGAATCAGAGTTGGGTAAGGAACAGAAACCTTTTCCTCTCATCTCTTTCTAAATCTTACAATGCTTCTAAATGACATTGAGAAATGTAATGGTGGTTCTTCACTTCTGCCTCCCTAACCTCTTGTAGTCTCACATTTGGTAATTCCTTCCTGTCACTATGAGGAAGGGAACCAAGAAAATGAAGTTCCTAGTACAATAAAATTGACAGCAGAACATCCAGTGCTATGGGGCTTGGTGATGTATAACTCCAAGTGAAAATGGTGATGTGGCCCTGAAATGAAAGTCTTTACTTCCTAAGTACAAGAATTTGACTTCTATGCTGAAGACATTTAATCATCGTGTATAACTCTTAACTAAGAAAGCACCATGGCCAGTTTTGCATGTGGACTGTGAAAGATCAATTGTTAAGGCCTGAGATGGAAGATGAGAAGTCACATCTTGTGCAGAAGGCAGTTATGAGACGCTGTGGTTAATAAAAGACAAAACTAGGGAGGCATCCACACTTCTGCTCTGGGAGGTTACCAAATGATGATAAATTATGTCACACTGGGAGTCTGGTAGGAGGAGATCATTCATGGAAATGCAAGTTAAGGTGACTGATTTTGGACATGGAGGACCAGCATGTGGAGTAAGCAGTAGACACTTAACAATTTCATCTGGGAGCAGGGAAGAGAGTTAGGCGCTGAAGCGACAGAATTATTAGTTGTCGCCATAGAGGTGATGGTTAAGGTCCCAAATGAGATTGGCCATGGAGACAGCATAGCATGGGAACACAGCAGGCTCAGGTTGAGACTTCAGGCAACACCAGCATGTAACAAGAGCATGGAGGCAAAGCACCCAGCAAAGGAGAGAGAAATGTAGGCAAGGAAGCGAGAAGGGCAAGGGCCAGGTAGGTGGAAAGGCGAGATAGTAGAATACTTTCACGTGGAGAGAAAGCTCACTGTTCCACTCATTGGAAATATAGTTTAAGAAAAATCACTGCTTTTCCATGAAGTGATAAAACCACAGCATGTGTGATTGGATGAGTGATGAGGCATCAAGGTAAATGACTCGGCCAAGGATTTTGACTATGAAAGAGAGTTAAGGATATGTGGGTTGGATGTGTGTTTTTGCTTTTTAAACAAATTCTAAATGGGGAGATTTAATATGTATAAATATAAAGGGAAAGAGGATATTTGAAGCTGATTTTTAATGACTTAAAATTTTGTCTTATCACTATACTAATGTTTCCTAATTTTGTGTGGTATGTGTGTATGTATGTATGTGTGTATGTATTTACTTTGTGCTACTGCAGATTGACCATGGGTTCATGTGTATGCCTAGCAAGCATTTTACCAATGAACTACATCTCCAGGCCATGTGTTATTTATTCTGTGTGTAATATCAGTAGCTGAATGATCTTTGAGGCATATGGCCATGGTGCTGATAAAATGAAGTGATGAAATTTGTTATCAGTAACAGTCTCTTTCCAGACTAATAGGTATTGACAAAATGCTACCTTTAAGAGTGTAAATGTCATACCAGCAGCTGGTCTAACTCTGTCTTTGGAATAGAATGATAGTAGTGTGCCAAAGTGCTTCACAAGTTTTTATTTGGGATGATCACATTTTGATCTCCTTAAAGATGAACATATTTTTCGAATTCATTCTCTATTATGGATGATTGTTAAACGTGATTTAAAAAAACAAAACAAAATAAAAGGTAATTTTACCTTCTTATTACAAGCACAAAAACGAGCAAGAATCCAAATATTTTCCTCAGTTACAGATTAAAATCTGTTGTCTGTGTTGTCAGTGTTCAATAAATTGGCATCGAGGCAATACCTGAACTTTTCAAATGTGAACAGAAGTGTATCATATTGATGATTTCATTAATACATTTGAAGCAACAGTTCTCCTTAATGAAGCTTCACTCGTGGCTGGTAAGCCTGTGCTGAATGAAATCCTACCTGTATCAAATTAGAGGTCCACCTTCCATCTTGTCCTAGCAAGCTTCTATGTAAAGAAGAACTATCATGAGGCCAAATTCTTCCCTCACTTATATTATTCCATGCAGGAACAACTTAAATCCTATTATGCAGCCAATTGTAAGGGAACATGTTTTAGGTTAGAACTAGATTTAAATTTTTTTTCTTCAAATAGATGAACTCTGTTGGATTTCAGGCATTCTGAGATTTCAGCTGAAGTGGTTACTTGTTAGAATAGGATTTGACCTGTTATTATAAACAGATTTTGGCTCATGTTATTAGACCTAGAGATGAAGAAAATCTTGGAGAATGTGTTTTAAAAGCCACATCTAACAAGCTTTTTCTTCCTCTTTGACCTAAACAGAATTTCTTAATCTTCTTCAGCCTGTTCTGTCAAGAAACTTGCCTGTTAGAAATTTGCTTTCCTTTACCTGAATCCCAAATATACTGTTTATGTTTGGCCAGATGTTAGTTAATTGAAACTAATTACATTTTCCAAGTAATCCTAGCATCTGGAATCATCCAGGCTGAAAAGCAAAGCTGTACTGAAGCATGGTGCTGTCCTTGCCTTTTTCCAGCTGTTGCTGGCAAAGAAAAATTCAAGCACTTGTATGTCAAAAAACCCCATGTAGCCCATTTGCTCCACGTTATTTATTTTTTTGGTACATAGACTGTAATATCCTGCTTCGTTTTTGTTTATTATTAAACAGGAATGCCACTTGTAAGATGACGAAAAAAATCTTGACACCATGAATGAAAAGGAGTATAGACATCATGCATTATCCACCATGTCAAAGATTTTGCTGAAAGTCTGTTTATAAGCTTCTCACTGTCTTCACGTGGCTCTTGTTCTAAGCCATAGCCACCACGGGGGAATTTAAGATTTGAAATCCCAAGTTTTGATTAACAGTGTTTTAATGAATCCCCCAAAGAGTTTTTAAAATGCCCTGCTTTAAATTGCATATTATTTTCAAAAGGCTGAAGGCCTTAGTCACTGATCACTAATGGTCACTAAAGAAGTTATTATTTGCTGGAATGGGACAACTCTCTTATATTTTTCATTTTTTAATCACTTTTGTCCTTTGGGTTGAAATAATTTCTCCCATGTATGAGTATCTTAACTTAGATCTAGATTGTGTCACAGAGGCCATATGCATTCAGAGGTACAACTCTTGGAAGTTGATTGAATGTTGGCAGTGATATAGCTGATTTGCTAATTGAAAGTGGGTGGGGTCTTACTGAAAGGGGCAGTTCACTGAGAGTGTGATCTGAAGGGCATATTTCCCTCATCTGTTTCTCTTTCTGCTTCCTGGCTACTAGGATGTCAGCAGCTTTTCTCCACCTGGACCCTTCCACCATGCCATTATACCTTTGAATCCAGTCAACCAAAAACTGTAACCATGACCCAAAATGAGCCAGCAAAAAGAAAAGTGACTAAAACAGATTTTGGTACCAGGAGCAGGGTTGTTTCTCCAGCTGCACTTGGTCATATTTCTTAGAAGCCTTTGGAAGTGGTTCACCAGAGACATTTGGAAATGTGTGAAGTTGCTAGCTAGAAAAGCCATAGATTGCTATAAGCTGAGCTTGAAAGGAGAGCTTGAAAGGAGAGCTAACAAGAACAGAATGCTAATAAAAATACAGATGGTATGGACAAGGCTCGGGAGATTTCAATTGGGAACAAGGACTCCATTGGCAGTTGGATTTAAGGTCATGTGTGTTATGCTCTGCCAAAAAAATTGCCTACATTTTTCTTATGCCCTGAGACTTTATGGGAGATTGAGACTAAGTGTAGCAGATTAAAGTTTCAAAGCATTTCAAAGTTTTTCGAAGTCCAATGGTGAGGCTGTGTTATGAGTTCTGCTGGCAGCATTTGGAACCAGGAGAAGCATGACTAAAATATAGAGCTGAATAATTCGAAAATTTTGCTGGTGACAAGAAAGCAAACACTTCTAAAGTGGGGGCTTTTAAAGTTTTAATTGAGGAAATCTTGCTGCTACAAAGATTAGTATTAAAACCAAGCTATGTATTTTTGTTTCAGGACAATAAGAAGGATGCCTTGAGAATATCTCGGGGGTTAGTTAGATGTCACCCTTTGTAGACTTAAGGGTTCAGAAGTAAAAGATTTTGCTTTCAAAAGATAGTCTCAGGGAACACAGCTAACTTAGAACTGGCTAGAAAGATTTTCCTAGAACTGAACCCAGGCACTGAGAGGACCTTGTAGTCGTGATGCAATGAGGCATGGCTACTATTTGAACTTTCATCCGCGTGAAGCTGGTTTTATATGAATGCAAAATGTAAGAGTTTTGGGCTCAGGAGTATACATTTAGATTTTAGAAGGCTTGGGAGTCACTCAGTGTGACTCTGAGATAGTAGTGTGCAAAAAAACAGTAGAGAACCTAGGAAGTTGGAGGAACCAGGATCACGGAACATTCAGTGAGGAAAACTACAAGAAGTGAGCAAAACTACATAAAAGTGAAGCCAGTAGATTTTCAACCTGGAATGTCATAGGGGCAGGGCTGGCCAAGCCATTTTAATGTCACATCTCAACTCAACTTGCTAGAGCTAGAAGATTTAATGTTTGCCCTGCTGGCTTTCACTCTTGCTTTGATACCATTGGTTTTTATCCACTTATTTTCCTTTTGGAACTGAATGTTTAGCCTGTGTCATTTATATGTTGGTAGTGTTTAACCCTCTTTTTGATTTTCATGGGAGGGCATAGCTAAATCTTTTCTCTGAATCTCATAAGAGACTTTGGAGTTAGACTTGTCAGCAAAGCTGTTAAAACTTTGGTGACCTCATAGAGATAGACTAAATGAATTTTCCACAAAGAGATGTATAGAAGTCATCTGGGGCATAATGTTATGGTTTAGATCTTGGATGTTCTTTGAAGGCCTCAAGTGTTCACAGGTGGACTGTTGAGAAAGTGAATCATGAGAGTAAATAGCTGACATACGGTTAGGAGGTGGGGAAAATACCAGTCCTGAAGAGTGTGTCTTCCTTCCAGGGGCCTCACTTTCCTCTCTGTCTCTTAGGTGACATGACATCAGTGGCTTTCATCTCCCCAGGTCTTTTCCTGATGTCCTTCTACCTTAGAGTCAGTTGCCCAGAAACTCTAATTGTGACTAAAACAAACCTCTCCTCCTTTAATTTGTGGGTGTTGCATATTGTGATTTAGCAATAAAAAAGTGAGTAAAAGTATGGGCCTGCTTTAGGTCTGAGATTCTTTTTATGAAATTTGAAATTCTTCAGCAGAATAACAGAGTATATATGCCATGTGCACATCATCAGCTTTGTTGTTGATAACTTTTGCCTAGCTTCCTACTTCACCTTTCCTACTTTTACCATTCCTTCTCACTAATTTATTATCTTGTACCTCAGTTTCCGAGAATGAATACCAGCCTGCTTTCCTTGTATTTTCATGTCTACTTTGGATTTTGCCTTGGCATTCCTGAATACAAGCATCTTGCCTTTTTTTTCCCAGTCTATAGTCTAGGTTTTAGAATTGGATCCCTAGTGCCCAGTAGTGACACGACCATCTGCTCTGAGACCCCTGGAAACCGTTGGTCATCTCCTCTGTTGCAATCCCCAAGATTGCCTATGCTTTGGTTTCCTGAAACTAAACAATGGCAATCTGCCATTAACATTCCCATAGCCGCCTTGTTACGTCTGTTAATTTGCAACAACACATGTTTGCTAACAAATCCTTTGTTGCTTTTCAGTAGATTTGGTTGCTCCTTCCCTGTTGTAAAGGGTAGATCTCTGATAGTCCTTCTTGTCAACTGAACCTTGTTTCTGTGAAGCGATACAGATTAGAGTTATATGAAGACCATTTCGTTCTTAACTGTAGAAATAGTCCCAGATATTGGTAATGTTTTATGACAGCAGATTCTGTACTTGGATATGAATTTCCATAAGCATTTGTTAGCAAATCTTGTCTCCCTTCTAGCTTTTTTTTTATATTAGGAATTGAACTCAGGAATTTGGACTTGCCAGGCAGATGCTGTGTCACTGAGCTATGTCCTCAACCCTTCTAGTTTTTATGCTAAGGAAAAGCTATATCTAAAATAGAGTCATCTACACTATCTTTCTTTCCACAAGAAGGTGAAATATAATGATAGAGCAACAGGCTGGACAAAGGCGTGACCCTGTTACCTCATTTCAAGTATGAGACCACAGCAGACACCATGCCTATCACACTATAAAGACCCCTGGCAAGATGTCTTTCTCATGCCAGAAATTGTGAGCTTGCAGATTTTAAGGGATTTTTCCATGTCCAAATTCCATAAATCACAAAAGCCTATGATAGTTAAGTCTAAAATGTCCCCCAATAGCCTCATGTATTCAGAGGAGGGCCCATGTAATCAGGCATGACTGGATCAGGGGTCTCCATGGTCATCAGTGGATTAATCCATAGATGAGTTTATAGCTGAATGTGCTGTTGGGAGGTAGGACCTGGTTGGAGGAGCGGGTAGCTGGGATTGGGAGTGTAACCAGGAAGCCTTTATTTTTGTTCTAGGCCCTTCTTGCCATTATGCTCACTCTGCTTGGCTGCTTTGTGGTAAATAGATATTCTCTACCACACTGCAGTGCTGTACCAATTCCGTCTGGGAACTGGCTGACCAGGAACTAAACCCACTAAAACTGTCAACCAAAACACACCTCCCTTCTTTATTTTGCAGGTGTTGGTTTTTTTTTGTCCCAGAAAAGGGAAAGCCTCTAATAAAGTCTCTTTTATAAATAGTTCTTGATACAATAATTCTTAAAATTACATTTTACTCACTAGATCTGATATATTTCACCAGTGGTTGGAAGCTGGTGAACACCTCCAGTATTTTTTGGAGTTATTTTCTAGGAATAGTTCTCTCTTGTCTTAGGCTTCAAACCTTGAGCAGTAGTATAATGCGAGTATATATATACATATGCATATACATTTATCTATGCACAGCTGTGCACACACAGATCCACATACATACAGAAACCTCCATCACGTGAGAAATTACGATGTGGGTATGAGTAACAGAATGACATATGACACACCTGAACTCTGATGTGTGAAACATTTCTGTGTTACAATGCCCTGTCCAGATTGGGTTTATTGATTGTTTTTTGAAGTCATAAAATTATTTGATTATATTTAACATAACTACCTTTTTTTGGTTACTAGTTGTCAGAGAGAACTCTTATCTTTCTTAATTAAAACATATGAATATTACTTCTGTTTATATGCCAGTGAAAATTTATATTAAAATTATTTATTTTCAAAGGATGCTCAACTGAGTTTTCTCCAGGTCAGTTCTGGAGGATTTTTAATGAAAAATGTTGTATTTTTTCACTTGCATCTCTACCTATAGATTTTCTGAGATAGAAAACTTCCCAACTCACATTTCTTTTCAGTGCATCATTTGCTTAAAAAAACAAAGCACAACAAACAAAAAAATCTCTACTCTCCTTCATAGGCACATGGGGGCTGTGAAATTTAATTTTATTTTAAACTCAGTCATGCATTTTTTAAGCAGTAGTGGAATGTCTCTTATGTTGGAGTCATTCTGCTACATAGTTCCTTCTGCCTGGCAGAGGTACCAGTCATCAGAGGCAAATCCCAGATGAAGACTTCTAACCATGAACTTCTCCTCTACTGCTCCACTTAATGTAATAGTCCTCTGCCCCATTGATCCAACATTTCTCTCCTTATGACAATTATTTCCACAAAGTCTTTTGTTGCTATGATATAAAATCATAAATAATATAGCTCATCTTGATACCCAATTCTACAGACTTCCATGTGATATCCTTAGTGTAATATAAAAGGAAAGTAATTGGAAATCAAATACATATATCAATATTTTAATATCATTAATGAAGGAAATGATGCAGACTTAACTAAGAGATTAGAACATAGAAAGCAGGTTACTTATAAACAAGATTTACTATTCTCTAACTGCAGCCTAAACCCTTCTTTTAGAAATTCTGTTTTTACCATTATTAGTTTACTCCACTTGTCAGCTTACAGTTTTGTATTTGAGAAACCTATTTTCAGTGGAAAAAATAACTAAGTAAATATTTTGAATTATTTTTGACAGTCCAACACATTCAGGAGCCAACACAATAGAACAAATAATAAAATAGGTGCATACACATACATATAGTAAATATGTTTTTAGGTCTTTAAAAAACTTTTCTTATAAGCTGAATATTTGAAGGCAATGAATTGTAAGTGAATTTCTGTGTATTAAAACAGTCCCTATAAATGTCACAACTATTCATACAAAGTAAGTTAGGTAGAATATATTAGTAATAGAAATGACTCACTCTGCTTTGCCAGGAAGGTTATAATATTTTGAGGAGATAAAGGAGTCTTGGAGAAGGTATAAACAAATTATTGTGATTTGTATGACATAAAACTCACTGTATATTAAAACTATGCAAAATTATTTTGTGTTTATGTAACAAGACTCAATAAATTGTGTTTTCATTCAGTGTCAATATCTAATGGAACATTGTAAGTCAATGCAGAGCATAGAATGGTCCTTTATTAAGCTTGAATGCTTGGCATTTGAAGAGTATCTATAATTCTTGCTCAATAACCCAGTAAAGTAACATAGTAACAGCAACAACAGCAACAAAACTCTACAAATTTGCAAGATACCTTGCATGGGATACCGCTCACACTGATCTCCCACGGAGAACAGCTGCTGTCTGCAGTAGATCTCATTCTTCCCTAGGAACCCTGTGGGTCAACAGCTCCAACAGAATGCTTCTCAGCCCTTTGTCACCACGGAGCCCCTAAATGTGGGTTTCAAACATCCCTTCCTAGGCATCTTCCCCAAAGAGGTAAAGATACTATAATAGCAATACATGCTTAGCCATGTCTACAGTAGCACAGCTCTATTAGGTAAATGTCAGAAACAGACTAAATGTCCACTGATAGATGTATGGATAAAGAAAATGTGATATTTATATACAATGGAGTACTACTTTGTCATAAAGAAAGATAAACTGGAGTCATTTGTAGGAAAATAGATGACACATGAGAACATAATGTTAAATGCAATAAATCAAAACACAGAAGTTTAAATATCTCATGGTCTGTCTTACATGAGAACTCAGGTATATAAATAAAGAACAAAACAAAGAATAGATAGTAGGAAATAGCAAAGTGAATCTTTGGCATATAGGAAGGGAACTGGAAGATGTAAGGATGGGGCAGGGGGATAAGGGGAAGAGATTAATTTAAAAAGGGGGAAGGGGATTACAAAGTGTTGTACATATGCACCAATTCCCTATGAGGAATTTGATCATGATGTATTACAAATGCATCCCAGAGGTCCAGGGAGGGTGAGTGCATTAAAAACAGGCTTTGGGAAGTGTCTTGTACATGCACTAACTCCCCGTGATGGATGCAATGAGGATGTACTGCAAACGTGTACCAAAAGAAATTTTGCAAAACTAAAAACTTGAAAATAATATCAGATATCCTACTTGTGGTAGTCTTTTGCAGTAACTCCCTGAGGCTTCCCCAGGGCTTTTTACACAGCTTCTCTCTAGGAAGGCTGAATTATTTGCCCACAGAGTGGTCCAGTATCCTTACCACTAAAATGTAGATCTGTGGATAGCAACTCTCCTAAGAATTCTCTCTGTAGATTTTGTGATAGCTTAAGGAAGCCAGTCTCGGGTTACTACATCATGTCACATGTCTGGCTCTTCAGGCTTCCTTCCTGAGTCCTAAAGCAAGAAGTGTATTCCTATTCCTGCATCTCCAGGTGAATCTCATCCTCTGTATATAGGTAGAGAATTCCTTTGCACGCTTGTGAGAATATCTAAACTCACGTCTGTAGAACACATCATTAAACTTTCTTTTAAAAATCTTTCTCCAACAAAGCCAAACTCAAGTTTTGTAGAGGCTAAAACTTATAAAATATTTGGATCCTTTTAAAGAAAATTATGAAATTATCAAAACTAAATAAAATTTTACTTAAAATCAAAGACACAACAAAGTATAAATATTGAAAATGTGGCAAACATTACAAAGTCTAGAGAAATAGTACATTAATTTTATTGGATAAGTGCTTCACATACCTTGATAATATATTTTTACCTACATCTTGGTTGCATGATCATTGACAACAGTTTTGTGATAATTGTTCTTTATGGAGAGCAGAAGCATGATTAAGTGTTTTTTATCAGTATTTATAAAAATATTTGATTATTGACGCATTGCAAAATTTCTTTCATCTTCAAACTCATTATTGATACTACAGTCTTATCTCTTCCACTTACTACCTGGACAAACCTTTTCACGACCATCAAACTATATAGCTAAATGCCTGTAAACCACACAAATATATCCCATGAAGCCCAAGTTATTTTTTGGCTTTATTTGGTTTTATTTGGTTATTATTGTTTTTTTAGTTTAATTCACCTTTAGCCAGTTCTACAAAGTGCCAGTAGACATAAAAGAAAATGTAATAAAAGACTAATGTTACTATGTTTGGATAATACCAGAACTCTTCCCAGGGTAATAGACCCTGCACATGAGGAACCCTAAAGCTTTTATTTGTTTATTTTTTAATTTCAAGTTGATTCTGTCTCCCTCAGAGGACACAGAAACACAAGTGCAAATTGAATCCCCAGAACAACATTGGTATCCCAGAGCTCCCTGAACTATGCAAAGTATCTCTAATTACAACCTCAGGCTACCTATAAATACTGACATTCTCCTTGCACAGTGCAGGGATGACCTAGAAAGCCACAAATAGACTGTCTCTGATGGGTGTGCCAACTGGATGTCAAAGATGATTAGTGAGAAGAGACACAGGCCCTTCTTCTCCCACTGACTTCAGGGACATAGAGAACAAAGTGTGACAAAGGTCTCAAAAGCAGCTGCCACATGGTCTGGAGGGTGTGCATCCCTGCAGAATTACAATTATCTCTTCCTTTTGAAAGATAGTCCACCTGTGTGGTTATATACTTCTTTACCTTCTGTACAACTTTCCGACTTTTATTACATATAGATCAGTCTCACTGGAGGCCTTGTTTCTAAGAGATTAAGTCTTGTTCTGCAGTCTTTCACTTTAATAATTCATTTGGTAGCTAAAGCATTTGTACAGTCATAAAGAGTACCAGATATAATAGGTATCTTTGTCTCTGGTTCATATTTGTTTTTAACTACCTAAGATGACAACTCAGAGATGTATATTTGCACCTCTACTGGAGATAGAAAACAAGTGTCTATGGAGGTGGAGTATAAGAAGAGTCAAATTTTTCTTAGCCAGTATACTTTTTAAAAAAATTTTATTTAAAGAGAAAAAAACAAAACAGAGAAAAGGGTAGAAATAATACAGAATTTCAAAAAAAAACATTAAGAAATCACTACTTGATAAATTACATATTGTCTTCTTAGAAATAGTTGTTCATGTTACAAAATTCAGACATACAAAGTGAACAAACAGTGAGGCTGCAAACAGTTCTGTTCAACGATCCAACAAAAACTTAGTGATATGGTTATCAATCCCACACACTTAAACATACATGCAGTTATATCCTTTAGCACATTTTCTTTTCCTCCTTTTGCTTTTTAAGTACATTATGTGTTTAGTTATATCATGTTTCAGCTTGTTCAGGACCTTATTGATCTGTTTTGTTGTTATTTCCTTTTTAATCACCTTATATAATTTTGTTGTTTTGTTTTTGAGTTTCTCCTCATCCATGTCACATGGATCAGCTTTGATGGAGTTGGGAGTTTTGGTAGGTATTTTGTTACCTTGCTTTCTCATGTTCTATTTTTTTTTTTATTTAACTTTCACTAACTTGGAGGTAGTAATACAACAAAACAGGATGGAATAAAGCCAATTGAGACAGTATAGTGAAATTGGCACAGAACATCACAGCATGTCACCAGGACAACAATAATAGGCACCACTGTATATCTCGTTATCTTCAAAATAGTTGTTCTTCTATTAGGTACAGCAAAATCAAAAGAAATACACAACATTATAGAACACATCAAAACAGAATATTGAATAGAGCAACACCATTAATCAGGACAAAGCAAAACAGTGATAAAAATAATCTGCCTTCAGAGATGATAGAAGGAAACTCCCCCCACTTTCTGTACCGCATATGGTCACCTCTCAAGAGATACCCAGATTCCTGGATCCTGATTGTTGGGGGGGGCGGACATGGTATGTTTGATTCTAAGCCCGTGCCCCGGTAGGCAGCAGGCTGGTTACTGGTTGGCTCAGCACCCTAAGTTCCAACATGGTGCGGATCTCAGGAAACTCTGTTGCTTCTTGTTTCCCCACCCTGGGGTGGCCATGGCTTGCCAGACCACAGTCACTTACCAGGGCAGCAGGCTGGTTACTGGTTGGCTCAGCACCCTAAGTTCCCTTAGCCAGTGTACTTTGGGCAAGTCAGGCTCTATGATCCTCAGTTTCTTTTTCTGAATAATGAGAAAATAAACCATTTATTCTTTACAAAATAATTATGAAAATTAAGTTTGGTGATGCATATAAAAGTACTTCACAAAATATAATTGCTGCTAGGCATGGCAGCACATGCCTGTAATCCCAACACTAAGGAGATTGAGGCAGAAGGACAGCTATGAGTTCAAGACTAGCCTGGGCTACATAGTGAGTTCAAGGCCAGCTTCAAATACATAGCAAGGACCTGTTTCAAAAATAATGCAAAAATAAAATGTATCTGATTCCATAAGTATGATAATTCCACCCCCTTACTTTGAGATTGTCTTAGTTACTTTTCTCATAACTGGGACAAAATACCTGACTCTAACATATAAAGGAGGAAAGGATTATTTCAGCTCACAGTTTGTAGAGATTTTAGTTCATTGTCGATGGCTCCAAGGTAGGGTGGCACATGCCAGAGGGACATCACAGAATAGAAACAGTTCATGGTGTGGCAGGTAAAAAACAGAAAAACCACTTATTTCTGTCTCTGTCAGCAAACCTACTGATTGGTGCCACCGATAGCCAAGGTGGGGCTTTTATTATCCATACCCTTAATGCCAATAGCACACTCTTAATCTACATTCACACACCTCACTACAGCTGTCTTCAAAAACCCACACCTATAACAACAAGAAACTTTGCATGGGATGTCTAAACACAAGCCATAACATTCTGCCTGCAATCCTTGAAAGACTCATTCACTTCCCTTTATGCAAAAGGGATTTAAGAGTTGCCAAAGTGATAACGGGTTCAGCATTTTTGAAAAGTCAAAAGTCTTCTCAGAGATTTAAAATAAATTTAGCTTCAAACCCCTATATAAATAAAAAGTCAAACACTTCTAATATAAATGGCACAAAATGAGTATTTTCATTCCAAAGATACAATGGAGGATTAGAAAAAAATGAGAGTAAACCAAGACCAAACTGCAGCAGGGAAAATATTATGTCTCCTAGTTCCATATTTAGCATCTGGTATAACCTGTGGCAAGATGCAAACTCCCAAGGGCATGAGTAGTTCTGCCAGTATGGCACTTAAGAGGTTATAGCTCCCATGACTTCTTTCTTAAGGCTGTCCTCACCCCTTGTGATTTTTCTCAGATGATCCACATTCCTGGATCCCCCAAACTTCCAGGGTCTCTGCTGCATCTTTAGCTTTACTTTTATATCTTTACACACCACCCTGTTGGGGGCTCACTGTCCAACCTCCCAGGCCTTCTTCTGAAAGCTGAGTGGAAGCCTTCCTGATCCCACAACTCTTGCATTTTTCATGCACTTAAAACCATCACCACACGGATGACACCAAGGTCTGCTGCCAGCTGTAGCTGTAGCCAGGCTTTAGTCTCCCTTGGGTGTAGGGGTTAAATCCTGGGAACATGGTGCTCTGGGACCTTCTTCTCAAGTCTTTCATATTTAAAATTTTGAGGCCTCAAATTGTGAGTCCTGTTAGTTCTTGTGATGTCCTTAGGCTGTCGTTTTTCTTGCCTTGTTTCTTCTCAGCAACCACATTTTCCTTCACTCTATCTTTGCAGGCTGTTAACTTTTCCTGAACTTTTTTTCTGGTCAAACTCAAAACTTTTCAAATTATTCTGTTGGTCTCTTGTTCTTGATTCTCAACATAAATCTTGCTTCAAGGTAGCTCTCCCAAGAAGCACACATTAACCCTCAAACTTGTCTACTTATGAAATGTTAGAATTGAATTGAATCATAAACTAGGACAAACACATAATTTTTTCCTCATTTCTCTTTTCTTTCAAATATGTTTGTTAAAGCTTCCAAAATTCTGTAGAAGCCAGCCACCACATTTGCCAGGCCATCTTCTCAACCTTAACCTGCCTTGAAATTTCTTCTACAAGATTAATTAGCTCACTGCCCTTAATCTCAGTCTCCTGACAAGTCTCTGAACACTAGCAAAATGCAGACAAATTTTCTGCCAAAGCATAACATACATGGTCTGGAGTCAAAAGTTGATGTATTCTTTGTTCTTGACTGAAACCTTCTGAACCTTGTCTTTGCTGGTTGCATTTGTATCAGCATTATGATCTTCTGAGTTCTGACCAAGATCTCCAAACAAGTTAAATTTATACCTTTCAGGACTGCTTCTTCAGCGGGCAGCCTTTCCAAACTTTTCTGCAAACCAGTTCCAAATGCTTCTGAACCACATGGCCAAGTAAAGAAACAGCAATGATCCTACTTCCTTAGTACCAAAATCTGCCTTGGTTAGAGATTAGGGATTTTTTTTTGTTCTGTCACTCAATGCTGTAGCCTTCCAATGTGTCACTGTGGAACACCCAAATAAAAAATAACTAAGAGTTTAGTAAATGACTAAATGTACTTGCTGTATTGACTATAATATTCTTGTTTTTAAACTAGCTTTTGAATAAAGAAAATGTAATTTGGAAAATAAGGTATCAAACAACAAAGAATAAGTAGAAATTGAGAATCACTCAGTGACCCAAAGCATCAGAGGTTACAGTGTGTGTAAATAAGGTAGATGCAAAAGGAACAAATGCAACAGACAGTGACCCAGTATCTATTATATGTTGGACTTTGTTGGACATAGGCAACAATGAATGTATAATATGCTTTCAGAAATAACTGAAATAAATTGGCATGTTCATTAGTTTCTGTATATGTTTTGAAAATACATTGATGTGCAAAAGATGTTTATTCATCCTACTAACAATGCTTTCTTTGCATCTGGATATGAAAAATTCTTGATTACTTCACAGATGCCTCCAGGAATTCACTGGAATTCCCAAAGTAGGCAACAGCTCTGTGGTTCCTGACAGAAGATTCTAGAACAACCACCATATTGCTCACAAATAACTGTCAGAATATGGCCACGGGTGTTTTGCATCCTGATTTCTGTGACAAATTATCTTTCGATTGTTCAGCTGTTCACAGAGAACATTTGGAGGTATCACCATTCACTTTCTATTCCAATCCTGGGGATGCTTAGACCTGAGAGTTCTAAGATGATCTGTGATTTCAGAATGAAGTCTAAAAGGAAAGTCATGGATTGGCTCTACTAGAAATTTCAGAGATCTATCATCCATCATGATTTGACAAAGAAAATTCTGAGATTTTTCTAAACCCAGTCCTTAAATCTTTTTCTGATCTCTGGTAATTTATAAACTGAAATTTGAGAACTTTGAATTATTCCAGGGATTGATCAAGACAGCAACCAGAAAAATGGATCAAGAAACTGTTATTCTATACCACCTATAAAAGGCAGTGGTCATAACAAAGACCTCTATTGTTGTGACATTTTGCAACGATTAAATCAGTGAGCCTCTGAGAAAATTCATAGACAGCTCAGGTTTCCATGTAGTTCAGAGAGAGGCCGTAGAGTAGCTGGCAAATGCAAACATGTTTTCTAACCCTCAAGTGCTAAGTGACTGACTCCGTGTAGGAACAACTTGATCTAAAAGTAGACTCTAGGAGTCCTCTACCCTTAGCCAAGTGTCATTTAATTACAGGGGTTTTGTTTAGTTACTCTGCTGTTCAGAATCCTTTCTGTCTTCCTGGTCATGAAACTGCTCAGCTGAACTAAGAGGCAAAGTGACAATAACTGCAAACAAAATGTCTTTGTTTCTTTTCCCTCTGAGCAACAGACTGCTCCTTCCAAGCACCATATTGGTGAAGGCAGATTCTTTATTGAGTCTGCTGACAGGGGCATTCGGCATATTTATAGCAGCTGAGGAGAGCATGCCCCGAAGAGTGAACTTAATTCTTAGACTGCCAGGTAGTCTTCTGTGAATGACAGTGATTTGTCCCTTGCGATTCTTCTTCTTCCTTACTGACTATTCATAAAGTAGTATTTGACAGCCTAATTTTACACAGCTAATAACACTAAGGAGCAAAGTGAATTCAGAGTGTCCATTAGACTTTTCCATATTAAACTATTGTCAATGTATAGGTTTTTATTATCCTTTTGTTATATGAGACTTGATTTTGCAATTTTTATGCTTTTCACTAAATAATCTTTCCGAGATTATGCAAACTCTCCTTGATTCTGTCACTAAGTAATATATATGGATTTGGGTGTATAATAAGAAAATTTAATGTAACTCAGTAGTTGTATTAAGGAAACAATTTACTCTATACATTGTAAATGTTTCAGACACTCTATTAGGTATTTCAGATATAAAGAAATAAACTCTGAACACTAGAAAAACTCACAGTTAAGGAAAGAGATGAACATATTTCCTCATCCTATTCCCATGACATAGGCATTAATGCTATTTCCATTTTGCAGATTTGGAAAACTGAGGATTACCAAAGTTAAATGATTTGCTGCAGGCTCATTGTCATTATGCGATAGAGTGGAATTCAGTCCTAGAACATCGGGTGCTAGTGCCTAGGCCCTTTATGTCAGTGATGTTTCCTCTCTTACCTTCATATCTATGGGCATACCACATTTATATCCACTTTTATTACATGGCTGCAAATAATTCACTTATGTTCTTCCAAACAATTAAACATTTCTGTTGAATTTCACAGTCCGTAGATGTTGTTTAACTTGCAGGTAGTGAGAATGGGATCCAAGGAGAGAAAACTATTTGCTGTTCTTTTTATCTCAAGCTAATAAAATGTTTCCTTAGACTGAAGTTATGCCTTGGGGCCACAGGTCATCTTTCCATCACTTCTAGCTCTCAGCTGTATTTTACTTTTATGTTGTGTTGGATTCCCACAGGCGCCCTTTAAGGAATTTTATTCCATTATAGGACATGGTCTCTGCACAATCTGCTATTGGAAGGCCAACCTTCCATGCTTGATGAATAAGCTTACTTTGTCATTTTGATTTTCCTTAAAATTCTATTTTGCTGTCATGGATTTGTTTCTAGAATCAGGACCTCCCTTCCATCTATTTAACCCATGCTGTCAACATTGATAAGGAGAATAAGTATTATCTTGGGGGCCAAGATCTATCCTGGACTGGATTTGTCTAGAGATGTGTGGCTACTTGGAGGAGGGTCCTCCGTAGGGACACTGTGGAGGGAATGCAAATGCCTCCTTTTCAAGGGGCATGAGGAACATCTAGAGAAGTGGAGCTGGCTTCTCTCCTTGGATTTTTTTTAACCTCTGCAGAAAAATGTCTTTCAGAAACAGCATCTCCATGCCAGTGTGGCTGCCCAGATTGTGAATATACACAGTTCCAATCAAGTCATCTTATAATTCAACCACAGAGTTCAAGGATATTTCCACTCCACAGTCTCTGTAACCTAAGTTGGTAAATTGTTTTTGTTATTTCCTGGTTTCAGATGTCACTGCTGGGTAATCCTTGTCTGGCTCTGACCCCCCTTGGAAGCTGAATACGTCTTTGCCCCATAAGATGATCACTGGGGTCACTTTGCTGGGAATATCCTTGAACAAGATTTTCTTAGCATTACCTGTCATGCATTTTAACCATAAGGTCTCCAGAAAAACAGATTTTACAGTTAAAATTTCCTCTTTTATATCACTTAGTTACAAGATAAGAGAGTGATAATAATGGTACAAATGACAACAAGGATCAAGACATGGTAGCTATAGTGGAATAGGAATTTACAGTATGAGAGGCACTGTGATGAGTATTTTGTGTATATATTATGCTGTGCACCATGGAGGAGGGAGTCAGATGTCCATTTGTCAGAGAAGGACCCTAGATTAATAACTCGACCAAGAATGTAAAACACAAACAATCTGATCCTGAAACTTGGACTCATATCTTCTGTATCCTGCAGTGTATGAAGAATTTCCTGCTTCCTATGCTATTTTTCTAAACATATTCTATTGCCACTCAATTTCTCTGGTCAGAGTGGTTTTTAAATTGCACTCACAGACCTATTTTCTTCTTTTATACAGAATTTATAGCAGCTGATTTGGGTAGCTGAGAATAGCACTGTATAAGTCATAATGTAAGACCTCAGGCAAATCACTTAACCCCTCTGAACTTCAGTTTCCTCATTTAGAGGACGATGAAATAGTAATGCTTGCTTCACAGGGCTGTTCGAAGATCAAATGCAATAATGCAAGCAAAGTGCTCTCAATGAATAAATGTTAGCTCAAGATTCCTCCTTTTCTATCCTTTTCCCTAGTCGTGCCAGTATAAGGAAATGTGGAAAGATGGGGAAAGTTTTGTTATTGTAGAACTGCTTACCAAGTAAATAATTTCTCATCCTCAAAAATATTTGAA
The DNA here is from genome assembly GCA_004027295.1 of Dolichotis patagonum. NCBI lineage: Eukaryota > Metazoa > Chordata > Mammalia > Rodentia > Caviidae > Dolichotis > Dolichotis patagonum. Next base: position 44,841 of record PVJX010003696.1, read on the forward strand.
GTATCTTGATGAATATAAAAATAATGCTATCATTATAGACTTGTGTGGTGTTTTTCTAAATTCACCCTACCTATTAGGCTATTTTTCTCACTCGTTTCATTCATTCATTCTGGTATTCATTCATTTGCTCCTCCAAGGAACATTGCACGAGGATTGTGAATTTAAGCTCAGCCTGGGTGACATAGTGACTTGGTGAGATCCTGTCCCAAAATTAAAAAAGAATAAAAAACTCAGAATGTAGCTCAGTGTGAAGGACTCAGATTCAGTCCTCAGTACTGAAAAAATACGTTGCATACCTACTTTTTGTCAGACATTATTTTTATGCAAGATTTCTTGGCCTACAAATCTTCCAAAGTCCAACTGTTTTTTCTATCGCCTGCCCTGCTGGCAGGAGGCACATGTTCCTCTTAACTTTCCATTTACTTGTCAACCACTGTAGCCCAAATTCTTACTTTCTCATTATGGTTGCTAGATGACTTATTATTTTCCAAACCTGACAGATTCTCTTCCCCTTTTTTATCTTTTTTGACATCTGTGGCCCATTTCACACTGTTGATGGATTCTTTTTTCTTAAAGCTTTCTGGTGATTTGTTTGGTAGGACATTCTCGTCCTTTTTCTCACATGCATCATCTTCTCTGACTCTATTGTGTACCTATTTTCTTTATCCATCCTTAAGTGTTGTTAGCCCAAGAAGTTCAAAGCTAAATAGAATATTCTTTCCTGTCCACTGCATTGCTATAATTGTAGCCACTCTAAATATGAATTTCAGACTAGAACTGTCTTTCAAGACTCAGAAATTTATAAATGACTGCTGATTTTATCACACAGATTCATATTGCTATAACTAAATGCCAGAGGTTATCAAAAGAAGATTTCTACAGTTCAGGTGACCCCATGTGTTTCTGGCCGTGAAAGAGGGAGCACATCACTGTAGGATCATGTAGCGAAGTGAACCACTCACATCGTGAGCCAAGAAACAAGAGAGGAAGAGACTGAGGTCCTACAGTCCTCTATGGAAGTGCAGCTCTTTACCTAAAGACCTCCTGGAGTTCCCAATAGTGCCAAACCCAAGATCAGATATGTGACTCATGGGAAAGCATTCATCAAAACTGTAACATGACTGAAGACCTCAAGCAGTCTAACTTGAAAATAGCTAAAACTAAATTTAGTTTCCCCTCAGCTCCTAAACGTTCTTCTTATATTCCCTCTATGATGCTTGGAACTAACTTAGGCCATTCCCGAATCACACGTACACTTGGCTTTTCCGTATCTAATTGATAACCCATGTATTCTCAGATCATCTTCAGCTATGTGCCTACTGCATTTGGATGCCCTCTGTCCTGCTAGGCTTTTCCTAGCAGGAAAAAGTCAATCTACTTTTTCCTGACAACCCCAGCAGTTTCTTAACTCGCTACTGCTCTCAAGCTCACAAGCTAAAATCTATCCTCACGCACTGTCTCAGACTGAGGTTTGGCATCTGAATCATAATGTGGACATGCTCGTGTTTGCCTAGAGCTGTCGAGTCCTCTTCCTTATCTGTGTAAGTTGTGTTCCAAATGGTGCTCTGGGACCCTTGAGGGTCACTGGAATTATCTCAAGTGGCCGCCTCAGTACTTGGAGAGGGAACGTGACGAAATCCTGGCTTCTCACTGCACTTTTAACCCATACTTCACTGCCTAAAAAGAATAGTCCTACCTTTATCCTTTTACATACTTTAGTTCTACAGAGCATGCTATTTTGAGTCAAAGGATGGAGAAGATAGAAAGCCAGGAGGACATTAGGTGCATTTTCAAGTCTAAAAGCCACCATCCTAAGTGCCAATTTGCTAGCCTCACCACTGGAAATTCACTAGCCTTTTCATTTATGCTCCCTCATATCTATCTAAGAACTCATTTGATAATAGAAAGATGGGTATTGTTGCTCTCTTGACCTCAAAAGAATATCAAATTTGAATTAGGCCAATTCTCTTCATTTTCCTTGGACTAATGAATCTGCTTTATGTAGCACAGATGATGCATAGAATTGAGATACCAAAATATAATCTTTTCCATTTTTCATGTTCATTTCTGGGAGATTGGCTTTTTTCCCCTTGCTAGTCAAAGCAATACCATCTTTTTCATCATTATGGCAGGTGGTTTTATAAAACTGAGCATCTATGAGTCTTTCTAAGAGAACCTTCAAGGGAGGTTGACAGCTGGCATTTTGATCTGTTTATGTTTAGTGTATTTTTTATTCAAGTTAAGTTTCCAGATTACTTTTAAAATGAATCACATAACTCTACATGTTAACTAACAAGTATTTCTAGTTAGGAAACTCGGTTGAATGGGAAAGTGAATCTAAAACTAAGATAGTTTCCATCTGACTAAGTGCTACTCTAGATATAATATGCTTTTTTCAAGAAGCACTCCTTAATATGCATTTTAGGGCTTAATTTAGAAAGAGCCTGCCATTGATTGCCTCTCTGTTTACATTTTAGCAGTCTTCTGAGAGTACATTGGTAGACTTTCATAAGTTGCTTTTCCTTCTCTCTTCCTTCTTCATTAGCCTCAACACCTTCCTCTGGGATATTTATTAAAAGATCAAGAATAGAGATTTTAGATTTCATAAATATTGTAGCAGTTCGATGCTCATGGAAGCTGGCTTCTTTAGACTGAAAGATTTCCTACAGGACAGAGAGTGTTTCAAAGCCAACAAACTAGAAAGAGTAAAATAAGAGTGCATTAGGTCAAAAAAATTGTAATTATATGATAAATACTCAGTTCCTTGGAAAAATGTTTTTGCAAAATTATGAAGTGAAACATGCTAAAGTCTCTGGCCTGCACAACTTGTGATGACTGGAATAATTTTGTCAGAATGCTAAAGGGCATTCTGCTAACCTTTTAAGAAATAGATCTCAATTATTGTAAAAGTCTTTGGTGAGAGAATAGTTCATTGTGCTGAAATATGTGTGTTTGGAAGAGCTGAGAGTATTCTTTTTAAATTTTTTTTTATCTCACTGAGCCTCAAATATATAACATAGAGATAGATACAGATACAGATACAGATACAGATACAGATACAGATATAGATATGTGTTTTAGTGTATGATAGGGGAATAGGAAAGAGAAGTGAAAACAAGAAATTGTGTAATATTGTAAATGGCTAACAAAACAGTATCTTACATGTATTTTTTTCATAACTGAGTTTCTTTAGCTAATTTTTAGCACGTACCATAGTTAGAAAATTGATTAGAGAAGGCAGCAGGGGGCATGATTAAATCATCTAGAAGTTTAGATAGCTCTTCTACAAGTAACTGAAGCAAATTACTTAGCTTTTTATTGTTTAATATGATAGTGAGGGTTAAATCCACAGCTGAAATTGGCAGTGGGTGAGAAGAAATACAGAGGAAGATTTATATGGCTCTCCTGTTCACCTTGCAGTGGAGGATTTGTATAGTATGTTATTTTGAAAACAAAAATAGAGAAAAGATCCAAAGTCCCCCAATATAACCTGCTCTTGCTCCATTGTTGGGACGAGAACTAGGAATGAGAAATAAAAGATCCACTCCCTTCATCATTCCCACTCCAACACCAAATAAAGGACGCTGAATCTTTTGGTACCATTAGACCTGAAAAGAGGTCATGTGTCACTCTGGTGCCTGGATTTCTCCAGAACCAAGTGTTCTGATTCCCAGGTACCTCAGAGCTTGTTGCAATTTAGAATAATTAATATCTTCTCTCACCTTTAAAATTGCCCTCACACCCGAGACCACCGTTTACATCTGCACTAAGGGGAGGGGGATCCAACATCATTTAAAAAGCCTTTTATTTTAATACACAACCACAGTGGAGAACCACTGTTCTGAAAAATATTTTGTAACTGGGAGAGTAAGGTATTTTTCTTAATCACAAGTTGCATTGCAGAGTCTTAGGTTTTTCTTACTTTCTTTTGGTTTTAGAATGAGATCGAAGTTTCACCCAGGCTTCAAGTATATCCATTACCTCATGATTTTGTAACATTTCACAATTCACTTTATTTGTTCCAAGTGCAAAGATTTTACTACAAACATCTTACTCTACTCACCCTAGCCTGTCTTACCTTTACTAATGTAGTTTCCCTTATCTGCATATATAGCTTTTTCTTGTCTATAGCATGTCATGAATTCCTATGTAACATCAATTACAACTCCTCTGTTCCTGATAAATTCCCACTTGTGATTTTTGCTACACAATCTAGCACCTGTTATCAGACTGTTTTTTCATGGGTAGTATTCAAAGAATTTCTTTCCCACAAAGATTGAGTATTCACAATGTTTCCCTATATCCAACTATTACTCTCCTGCAAGAAAAGCCATACTCATGCTGTAGTGACAAAATCAAATTTGCAGTGCTGTAGCTGAACCAACAGGAAGTGGTTTCTCACCCATGAAAACCTTATTGTGGGTCCTCTATGAAGCTGATGTGCTCATCTCATTGCTATGGGATCCTGGAAAGTCAAACCCCACTTCTTAAAAGGTTTGGCATTGACACACTCATGATGCTTCTCAAAGATCATTGGCAACAAATTGTCCCATGGCCCTGCCTAATTGAGTGGGCTCCTGAGATACGTGGGGGAATTGATTTTTAAGGTGAAGGCAAATGTTTCGGGTGTCTGCTTCAAATCTCCAACCTCATTATGCTTTGCTACAATTGTACAGCACTGAAAGAGGAATATGTTGTCTGTCCACAGTTATGATTATCAATGTTGTTATATATTTGTAGATGAAGCAAGGAGAGGTTAGTTTAATGTCACCCAACCACTAGCACAGGGACACTGACTTAAGATTCCACTCTCTTTAGACCATAAGCTTCTTTATGGCACAGATTATATATAGCCTTCATTCATTGGTAGAGGGAATGGCTGTTTTTTTGTTTTTATTTTTTTAAGACTTCAAAAGCAAGTAGTAATCAAACCAGAGTGGGTATCTTAGTGAACCTTGTCATCTTCAGTGTAGTTGCCTATACACTTAAACTTGATGCTATCAATCATAACAGATTTAAATAAAATCAGTCAATACAAAGTAGCAATCTAACAAACCGGATTCAAATAAGATCAGTCATAATAAGACAGTATAAGTAATAAAGGGCTTCAGATTAAGTTGATAGGAAAATTGGGGATGATTACCATAATATGTCCTCTTATTTTTGGGATAGCTGACCATGTCCTCAAGTCTAGTATAAGTAGACAAACTGGAACAGCACATAATCCATTCAAGCAGAGTGGTGAGAATAATGTAAATTTTAAATCTTGTTACCCCATTAACAGTATCCTCTGCCTCCCTTTTTTAGACAATTCCTCCCCTTTCACTCCCATGGGGTGCACTGCTTGTTTTGGGTCCCACTGACTCCCTATATAGAACAGCTCAATGGACCCTATCTCCTGATCTACTCTGCCTGTGTTTCACTCTGTTAGTATTTCAAGGCCCTCTATACTAGAGATTATAGCCAATCTTCTCTGCCTCATTTCTGCTATTCTATTTTTCTGCCATTGATAGTCTATTTTTCTCTTCCACTCCACTGTCTGCCTCGTTCACTGAGGCCTCTCTGCCACTGTTCCTGAAATGCTCATATTCTTGTTCTCTCTCCCTAGAACATCCTTTAGTATTTTTTGTAGCATTGGACTGGTGGTCACAAATTTCCCCAGTTCCTCTTTGTCATGGAAGCATCTTGTTTCTCCATTAATTTCTAGAGAGAGTTTTGCAGGATACATCAATCTGGGCTGGAGACTGTTCTCCTTCAGCGCTTGAATTACTTTACTTCAAGTTCTTCTTGACCTGATGGTCTGTGTCGAGAAGTCTGCCGTGATTTTGATGGGTTTTCCTTTATAGC